>JAQQSZ010016011.1:0-11135 GCA_028646595.1 Phalanger gymnotis | reverse complement strand
AAGAATGGAGGGGATTTTCGGGGCTTGAGAATGCCAGAGGCTTGGCTACAAGGAGAGGCGACAAACTACAGCTGAAGCCAAAGCAGAGCCGACCCATGTGTGGACCCAGGAGTTCGAGCGAGGACTTGAGGCCAGTGAATATGATTTACACCATCTTATTTTTCTGTGGCCTCCTGGTTACTCTTGTGAGACGGGCCTACTGGGCCTGGAGGCTTGTGATCACAATATTGGAATGGGGAGGCTGGTTCGTGAATCTGTCACTGTGGGGCCTAAATAAATGTTTTGATGCTATCTACTTAGAGAATTCTATATACCCAACGATTTCGAACCATTCAGATACATGTATAATCCTTTTTGAGATCATAAATTTGGCCTTCCTACTATACCTCTTTGTGACGATTTTAGGTCACATGGGTGAGTTGCATGTGTGACTCACCCCGACACTGAAAAAGATATAAAACCAGGGGTTGGCTTTCTCTTCTTTAGATGTCTTACCCACAGCAGTGGTGGCACACGTGACTCTGGACCAGCCTTTGTTCTGAGCTCCCGGGCTGAACCTAGATGTTGGTAACTATAAATCTGTATTTGGTCTGTCTGTTGATGTTTGTAATTTGCTCTGAAGTTCAATGTGCTGGTCTTTTCCCCTGAATGATATTTGTATGCTGAATTAAAAGTAAGCTTGTCTACCCCTTCATCTTGCTTTCCTTAGTTAAGCAGACGAAAAGAACCTGTGCTTTTGCAGAGTGCTGGTAGCGTTCTTGTTATTGGGCTTGGGTTGATCTTACACCCCCACAACAGCTGCTAGCCAGATTTGTTGAAACAAGTGTATATGCTTGCATTTGGAATTTTTCCCTTGATTCAAGGTAATAAAAGGTCATTATTCGATTTCTGTAAATTCAATTTGATGTAAAGAACCATAGGGCTTTATTATTACTACATGCCAAATGCACACAGAGACCTGTGGAAGACATGATGATATCCTATTCAATATAGTGTGACAGAAATTGTGTGGTATCCCTGCTCTCCCAATGCCTATAAAAGTATCCTACTGGCTATAGTCCAACTGTCTTTAGCTACACCAGACAAGATTAAATTGCCTATATTTGGAAAAGGGAAAGAATTTTTAGATCTGACAAAAATCCAGCATTGTTTTAATAATTGTATGTCAAATTCATTTGTGCATAGGTAGCTCATGTTGCTTTTGATCACGCTGCCACTCATGCTGGTCAGAACAGAAGAGGCCACCATATTAGAAAGGACATTAATAAACTGGAAGGCACTGAGAAGATATTGATATCAGTGTGAAGTACAGATCTTTGAAAGGAATTGAGGAATTTTTAGCCTAGGGGCAAGGGTGACAGACAAAACAAAAAGAGAGACTTGTTCCACTTGGCTTCAAAGAGCAGAATTAGAAATAATGGGTAGAAAGATGTAAAAAGAACATTTTTTCTTGTCACAAAGGGAAAACGTCCAAAGAATGGGAGCTGTCCAAAAATAGAATAGCCTGCCTTGGGAGATAAAGTATTTTCTATTATTTCTAAGGCTTCAAGTGAAGTGTAGATGAACACTTGTTGGTGAAGTTATAGAGAGAATTATTGTCCAGGTATTTACTCACTTAGATCTTTTCCAACTCTGGGATTATATAATCCTCTTTCAACAGGTCAAAAGCACTATAACCTCAAGAAAGGACTATACAAATCTTTTTATATCCGAATGGAACAACAATAACAACACCAGAAACCATAGAAGTGATAGACTTGCTCAAGAGTTAAGAACCATCAAGAGAAGGAATGGGTTTATTTTATGCTCAGACTACTAGTTAGATTTAAAATCAACTCCAAATCATTGTTCTTCGGTCTTAAAATTTTCAGTGTCATAGGACCTCAAGTCTTCAGATTGTCATGTTCCATCCAATCTTCTCACTCCCAACATTCTTCCCAGAGACAATTGAATTCATTCCATAGATTTCTCTTTTTCCAAAAAATCACCACCATAATCAACTTTAAGGGAAAAAATAAATTTTATGTAGGTGAAATAACTTCAAAACATCCCTGGGGTGATTTCAGGTTAATATTCTTTGACTATCAAAATGAGACCCTTCTTTTTTCTCATTTTTCAACACTTTCATCCATTTGCCTGATATGTAATTTATAAGGGATACCAAGTAAAAAGGTTAGGCTTCTGTTAAAAGTGACTAGTGAATAAATTGAGAACTCTGAATGTAGAAAGGAGTTGATATTTAGAAAACCCACCTTGCAAAGTTTCTGACTGTTCTGTTTAATACCACTCCAAATATCTTGGATCATTTGCATACCAGGCTCCTCCAAAGGAGCTTGTGGGTATGCATTTTAAAATAGCATGCACCAACGAACATTTCCCTCAGAAGCTGCTGCCATGTGCTTTTTAGGTAGAAAATAAATGGCAAAAGTGAGCAGAAATTTTAACATACACATAACTGTGAAACTGCAGCTCTGGAGAAAAATCTCTTGAGATGCACAAAAAGCTATCACACAACCATTACAAAATATTGCTCCAACAATAAAATCTGCAGCCAATATCTATCCCTAATATAGTGTTTGGGGGCTTTTCACCTTATTTAGGGAAAAATGTTGCCAGTACAAACAGTGTAGGTGTGAGGGAATAAGTGAAGAGAGAAGTCAAATAACCATAGGGCTTGAATAACCCCCACCACCTCTTCCCACACCATCTCCCCAACAAAGGGAATCTAAGATTTTTGTGAAGTAGTCCACTGGATACAAAACTGAGGAGAAGAAATTGCTTTGGGCAATTTTCTCAACACTAACTGCAGTCTTTATTACAGAGCATTATGTCATAAGTTTATAATGGCTTATGGAGTGCTGTGTGGAGAGGAAGCAGTCAGGAAATGGAGGAGAACTGGCCAAGACCACCCCCTATTCAAGCCTAATGGGTCTGCTATGAAAGCTACACATCAACCAGTGTAGGAGGAGATTTTGCCAATTTGTAGGAAGATAATATAAATTTAAGCGAGAGTCAGGCTGACATTGACACTGTTCAGTCTCATCAAGTGGCTGATGAGGATGAGGAAGCTACATTGTTCCCTAAGGATAGAAACGAGCCAAATAATGACAACATGTGGAAGAGATACAATTTAAATGATGCAGAAAGCATAACAATTAGATCTCTGAATCTGATGAAGGGAACAGTGAAAATGAGCCACTTAGCATGGGTACTCACACAGATGCCTGAAATGGAGTAGTCAGAAAACATACAAAATAGATCACTTCATTCTAGAGTAGAAAGTGAGGGAAATCTTATAGAACAATTCAGTTATTTATTCATTCAACATTTAAGCATGTTCAGCTTGTAGAAGAGATAACAAAAATAAAAATTCTAAAAATAGGACTTGATCATAAGAAGTTTACAATCTAATTAGGGTTCTTAAAATTAAAGTATATGAAAGCCTCATGCACATTCAAAGATTTTTGTGCAAAGACAGGCATAGTGGAGCTATGGAAAGAAGGCTGGATTTGAAGTCAAAAGACTTGCATTCGAATCTAGAACTATCACCTGTGTGACCTTGGAGAACTCACAACCTTTCTAAGCCTCAGTTTCCTCATCTGTAAAATGAGAGGGTGGACTCCATTGCTAACTCTAAATCTATGATCCTTTGAACTTGTGGCTATACCATCAGTTTGCCTTATACAAAGAGCAACAAAAGGTATTTAAATTCCTATCCACCCCAACTTTACTTTTTACCACACTTCTTTCTGAAGCATGTGTTAATGAGTTATAAAAAAGAACCTTGTTGACTACATTGTCCACAGAGGTTCCCAAACTTAAACTTATTTGGTCTATCAATAGGCACCTTTTCAAAAAAAATTACTCAGCACTCTCCCCACAAAAATCTACTTTCTTTAACTCTTTAACGTTTTAAAAATTTGCATCATTTCAAAAAATATAAAATATATATTTTTAAAATGACATTTTAAATTTAATAATTTGTTGTAAACTTCAAGGTTTTTTCTTGCATTGAAATTTTGATAATGCAATTTTGCATGTAACCACATAATATCGTATTGCAAACAAGTCATCACACCTACGTATTCCTGTCTATGCATGCTGGACTTCCTTCCTGATAATGTACTATGTGCTCACCTGCCAACACTTGCTTGTTAAGACCTGCTGGCAGACTTGAATACTGATTGGTTCTAACTTGCATTTTGGTGTGTTTATTTGGAAAATAATGTAATCACTATGACTTTAACTCTGTTACACAAGAGGTGAAACATGTACAAATGATTTTTTCAAAATTTTCTTATCTTCTCTTTTTTCTTTATGCTTCCACCACTCCCTTATTTTTATTCAATGCCCCCAATTGCAGCAGAGGCCCCTCCAAATGTTCTAACTTCCCCCCCAGGAGGCAGTATCACCCACTTTGGGAACCAACTAACCAGCAGCTAGATGACTCAGTAGACAGAGTATTTGGCCTAGAGTCAGAAAGACCTGAATTCAAATCCTGCCTCAGATATTTTCTAGCTATGTAATCCCAAACTTAACCCTATTTTTCTCAGTTTCCTCATCTGTAAAATGAGTAGAGAGGGAAATGGCAAATCAATCCAGTGTCTCTGCCAAGAAAAACCCAAATGAAGAGTAACAGTTGGACACAACTGAAAAAATGACTGCATACACATGGTTTAGAATTGGATAATTAGTTCCTAAATAATTGAGAGTTGATTGTGGGGAGAAAAATTTTCTTCAAGAATCAATGGTTTCATGGAAATTATATTGTATAAAACCTCAGGTAGGAAATGAGCTACGACAGCTAGAGTGGTCCTAGAAAAATCCTAAATAAAGACGAAGGAAAATAAGTTACTGTCAGTTTAGAAAGGATAATTGGAAAGAGGAGGTACTGCATACTACCAAATTCTGCCAACATTCTCATTTATATAGATTAAACAGAAGTAAAAAAGTCTTTCCTGCCTTGCTGATAGCTGGCTAGTCAAATAACAGGTAAAGGAACACAGAGTCATGCAGTGTCTTTGTTTCTCCTTTTAACAAGTTGTGCAAATTAGTCTTGGCTCATTGGTACAAAACATTAAGGCAATTGTGGGAAAGGTTAAAATCATCTTTGTTAATGTCATGCCTCATTGGCATATATTGGGATCTTAAATAATCATCACTTACTAAACTAAAAACCGTACAAGTGTAAGGACCAGTACTCATTCTCTTTACTTCCCTTACAGTGCCTAGCGCACTCCCTTATAATCGTTTTTAGACTGAATGAATGAATGAGTTGTTTTTGGTTGTTAAAAATTAAAGGAAAGAAAAGGCTTAATCATAGTCCCCTGGAGAGTCTTGTACAATATCTAATCCTCTGAGATTGCATTGAAAACGATGTAAATTTTTCTGTTCTAAGATCAGAAGTCTATGTGAGAAACAAGCCAAGTTTAGGGGTAATTCTCAGGACAAAAAAGGAAAATTTCATACCATCTAGCCTGAGTCTAAGCCAGAAAGAGGCCTAGGGAAAATATTATGACTCTGAATGAGCAGGATGTAGAGGGTACCCTCATTTTATTCGTAATTTTTTGTTTATGCTTATTCTATTATATTGTCTCTTATGATGTGTATTTTACTTAATAATCAAGGTTTCAAGTACTTAAAATTCTTTTTTTATCTTCCTATGCTATGTAATTTTATTGCTCATGATCATGGCATGACTGACAACATTGTTTTTTTCTTCTTTTTACTTAATAGTATTTTATTTTTTTCCAGTCACATGTGAAGATAGTTTTCAACATTCACTTTTATGGGATTTCAATTTCAAAATTTTTCTCCTTCCTTTCCCAGTCTTGTCTCTCCCCACATCCCTCTCCAAGACAGCAAGCAATCTGATACATGCTTTTCATGTAAAATCATATTAAATATATTTCCACATTGTGGTTGTTGTTTGACCTTCATTCTTGAGAAGGACCATGACATCAGAAGGATGATGCCATGGCTTTCAAGTGAATTGGATTTAAGGGAGGGAGTACTGTGCAAGGTCACCAGCCTCACTTTCTCCTCCAGAGTATAAATAGCAATTTCCACATTAGTCATATTGTGAAAGAAGAACTAGAACAAAAAGGAAAGATCATGAAAACAAAAAACATTTAAAAAGTTAAAATAATATGTTACAATCTGCGTTCACACTCCACAGCTCTTTCTCTGGATGTGGATAGCATTTTCTATCAAGAGTCTTTTGCAATTAACAGCATTCTTTCTTATTGTTGTTAGGGATAAAGTGGGGGTGGCAGTGAGGGAAAGTGGGGGAGAGGGTCCAGAAGGAGAGTTTAGTAATCTTTTTCAGTTCATTCAGTCCTGAATCCCAAGTCCCAGTAGAAGACTATTTCCCCCACAATAATACTATTGGCAAGCCTAACAGAAAAATGATTGTCAGATAATTAATTGTATATGAATAAAAAGTTTAATAATTTTACATTATCAGGCCTTAATGTTGGAGGAAATGTATTTCAGGGGAAATTATGCTATATTTGGAGTCCTAAGTTCAAATCTTAACTCTGTCAACTACTACCTCGGTGACCTTAAGGAAGTTATTTAGAAATCTCTGGGCCTTAGTTTTCTTAATGACCAGTCAAGATTCCAGAGCACTCATGATAAACAATGCTACTTACCTCCTTACAGAGAGTGATAGAAACAGCATGTAGAATGAGATAAATATTTTTGGACAGGGCCAAAATGGAAATTTTGCTTTACTGTGCATATTTGTTATACAAGTGTTTTCTTTTTCTTTTTTTTTCTTTCCCAATTAGGGAGGAAGGAGAGAGAAAATAAAAGTTAAGTTTAAAAAACAGTAAAATTAGGGGATTGGACTAGGTGACTCATAGGGTACCCAAACCAATGATCCTATTTTTATGGTCTGAACCACTGACAGAGAGAAACAGGTGAAAAGTTGGTAAAAATTTTATGAGATGACATAAAAAAACTCTGGTTGTATAACATGTAAATGTGATGTATGTCTCAATCTACTTTATGTAATTTTCATGTTTCTTTTTTTATGTGGTGACTAATTTGAAATAAAGACAATAACACCTATCAATTTTTTTTAAAAAAATATTCTGCCACAATGCTTTAGAGTTTGTGTTGATGTCCACAAAACATTTCTCTTGGTTATTAATTAAGTTGATGATAATTTGAAGGAGATTGATATGCAAGTCTAGGAGAAGAGTGTATTTGTTATAGTTGCAATACACTTTTCAACTGTCATTCTTACATTATTTGTCAAAGACATTCTGTGTATTGTGAAGACTTGTCCCTAGAATAGGATAAAGAAACTAATCTAAAGCCAGCAGCTAATTATTTAATCTCTGCATTGCCAACAGTTCAGGACTGAACAGTAGGAAGAATTCTGGGTCATAATTACTTCAGCTAATACAAGGCTCTGGGAACTCTGACCCTCTAAATCTTCTTTAGCAGCTTAGAGCTATTTTGGAAGCTACTTGCAAAACATATTATATTTTTGAGAGAGAAATTTTAAAGGAAAATATTCTGGGATCTGCATAATTTGTAACCAGGGAACTCTCTCCTTTTCCTTGATTTCTTACATAACACAGTGTGAAAGAATTTTCCTCCCTTAATCCCCCTTGATTGCTATAACTTGGTTGATAAATGGATTTTTAGCTGAGCAACACATATGGCCCACTTTAAATACTTTAGATTGGCTTAGACATTGATGCAACAAGCCAGGTTTCCATGTGTAATTAAAATGGAATGAAACTGATCTGAACCTTCTGAAAGCAAGAAATCTACACCACCCTTCTTTCTTGTGGCTGGTGTTAGTTGCCTAGCATCTTCAGAGTGGTTTACAAACACACCAATAAGAAGTTTAGTGGTAAGAAACTTCTGACAGCACAACATAAGTTTCCAAAATTTTCTTAAGCATCTATGTATACGTGAAATGAAATGGCACGTTGTTTTAATCAATCATCAAGCTAATATTGAAAACTCACTATGTGCTAATTATTGCACTAAACACTGGATTAAAAAAGTCCCTATCCTCAAGGAGCTTAACACAAGGGGGAAATAACAAATACGTATACAAATATTGTATACAATATATTCAAAATCAATACAAAGGAAGAAGAAAGGGAGAATAGGAGTTTAGGAAATGGGGAAGGCCACATGTTAATGCTTGATCCGAGCTGTGAAGGAAGATGGAGTTACTAAGAGATGACTGTAACAAGGACTACATTCAAACCATGGAAGATAGATTATGAAAAGACACAGACATAGGAGGTAAAACATCATGTGTAAGGAAAGGCAAGAAGGCTGATTTTTCTGTATTGTATATTTTGTAATGTATGTGTGTGTGTGTGTATTCTTGAGAGTGAGACAGAGAGAGAGAGAGAGAGAGAGAGAGAGAGAGAGAGGGAGAGAGAGAGAGAGAGAGGGAGAGGATATTTATGTGTAAATGTCTTTACCAAGAAAACTCCAAATGGGGTTACAAAGGATGAGACAAGACTGAAACAACAACAAAATATGTAGATGCATATAATTATATTAAGCTTAAGAAAGTAGGTTGGACACAGGCTCAGAAAGGTTTGAAATGCCTTGTATTTGATCCTGGAGGTAAGAGCAAGCTTCTGGAGTTCACTGAACAAGGGAATGAAATTGTCAGAACTGGGCTTCAGGGCCATCATTTTGGTAGCTGATGGATGAAAGAAGGGATACAAGTTAGGAGGTTATTTCAGTAGTCTAAATGAGAAATAATGAGGACCTAAATTGTGTTATTACTCTGTGTGTGTGAAAAGAAGGGGACAGGAATGAACTATGTTATAAAGATCTAACCCACAGGCATGCCTCATGTATGAACCACACAGAAAATTTCAATTTGTGCCAATAAGCAGCTGTGTAGTGTAATCCTTAACATACAGATTAAACTTATAGCAATTCTGTTAAATGAAAAAATTTTGAGATAGAAGGCACATCTATCTATATGATACTTTCAATGATCAAATTATTATATTTTAATTTAATAACTTATTAAATTAATAAATTATTATATTTTAAAAGGCTCATGTTTAAAATGTAGCCCAAAGTTTAGTTGTAAAGTTAAAAAAAGAAAAAAAATTTGCTTTTTTAATTGATTAAACAGTCAAAATAACAAGCCTACCTCTAGGCACAAAATTAAATATTGCTGGCTAGAAGTAATCCATTGGAAAAAGCTTAAGATGAAAAATTATTCTGGCTCTGTCATTGACTTACTTTGCAATTTGGGTTATAGCCTCATCTGTTCAATCTCTAAAATGGGTATGGTGCTAAATTAAAATTTCTGGATAAATAGGGGGAAAGAAATTAGTTAGAATGCCAATTTTGTTTTCTCAAGCTATAAGACTACATCTCCATTTTTCAGTCTGACCTTTTCAGAGTATCTTGCTGCCTCTATCTTAAAAGCAAGTTGATGTCAGCAGGATCCTCCAGTACATTTAATCAAAAAAAAAATTTCAGCCTGCCAGAGAGAACAATGGCACAGAATTGACATTGCTGGTTAAAGCCTACAAGAACCTAATAAAAATGATTATGAAGCACTTTATAAGCAAAGAGCTCAATAAATGCTTAACAATATTTCTGCTAATGGCTCTCCTCTCCTAGTATTCCACCATAATCATTCTATTCCTTTCATGTATCTCCAATACATTTTAGTTTCTCCTACTTTCCCTCAGACATTATTCAGTCAGAATCATTTGGCAGGCAGCCATACACTACCTGTAACAAAGAGTGGTAATTTTACTTAAGTTGTGTATCTTAAAGATAGAATTGTCATTTCTGTGCTACATGAGTGGATTTGCAAGGCTTACTGGGATAACTCTCGTAATAGATACATTTATTTTCATAACATGAGCTAGGAGACAAATAAATCTATGGACATAAATACCTAATGTCTATAATAGCAAAGTATATTTAAATGTTATGCTATTTAGCTTACATTTAACGAATCTTTGATGAACTCGTTTATACCTCATTGATTCTACTTCTGTGCTTTATTTTTCGTTAAAGAGGGAGGGTGTATTCTTTGTAGGGAGGTGAAATGGAAAAACTAATTTACAACATCAAAGTATACTTGAAAGTACAAATCAAGGTCAAATCTTGGAAGATATTCTTTGGTCCCAATTCCCTGCATTGCACAAAAGCATCCACCTTCTTAGACTTCCCTGATAATAAGTATTCAAGACAAGAGATGACTCATTGTTACTAGGCTCTGCTATTTCAGACTCTTCTGATAGAGTAGTTCAACATTTTATAGCATATAAAAAGCTCTCAGAGAGCAACAGCATAAGTGTTCCTTGAGCTTTATGCATAATAGAATAAACAAGAGGTAATGGGATAGTTAACTGGATAAGTGGATAGAGTTGTGGACCTGGAGTTAGTAAGTTCAAATTTAAATTTCAAATATGGTTTCAAACAGGTACTCGCTGTGTGTGTAATCCTGGGCAAATCACTTAACCTGTGTGTGGTAATTCACTGACAGTTGATCAGGAGGGCTGGATCCTCTGTTGGCTATGAGTGCTAGGATGGAATGGGTAGAGTACTGTTGGTCTGGGAGGTGGTACCACTACCAGGATTCCTGTGTCTATTTTCCTATCAGTAGCAATTGTGACTGATGGTGATTAGAAAAGTGGGCCCAATCTCCACAATGATTTCTCCCCTTACAGAGCTGGATAAAATAATAACAAAATTCATCTGGAAGAACAAGAGGTCTAGAATATCCAGAAATTAATGAAAAGAAATACTAGGGAAGGTGGCCTAACCATACCAGATATTAAACTGTACTACAAAGCAGCAGTCATCAAAACTACCTGGTACTGGCTAAGAAACAGAGTCGTGGATCAGTGGAATAGGTTAGGTACACAAGACTCAGTGGTCAACTATTATAGCAATCTACTCTGATAAACCCAAAGAATCCAGCTTCTGGGATAAGAATTCACTATTTCACAAAAACTGCTGGGAAAATTGGAAAATGGTAGGGCAGAAATTGGGCATAGACAAATATCTTATACAATATACCAAAATACTAAATGGGTTCATGATTTAGAAATAAAGGCTGACACTATAAGCAATTTGGGAGAGCAAGGAATAGTTTACCTATCAGATTTATG
>JAQQSZ010016010.1:0-11136 GCA_028646595.1 Phalanger gymnotis | reverse complement strand
GGGTGGGGAGGGAAGAGGGGAGAGAATTTGGAACTCAAAACTTTAAAAGTAGATGTTCAAAAAAAAAGTTGTTTTTGCATGCAACTGGGAAATAAGATATACAGGTAACGGGGCACAGAAATCTATCTTGCCCTACAAGAAAGTAAGGGAAAAGGGGATGGGAGGGGAGTGGGGTGACAGAAGGGAGGGCTGACTGGGTCATGGGACAATCAGAATACATGCCATCTTGGGGTGGGGGGGGAGGGTAGAAATGGGAAGAAAATTTGTAATTCAAAATCTTGCGGAAATCAATGCTGAAAACTAAAAATATTAAATAAATATTTAAAAATGAAAAAAATCTAATACTAATTCCATGCAAATTATTATTTTATTTTTTCATTATGAAAATTAAAACCCATGGACAGGTCACATAAAATCACACTGTGGGCTGCATGCGGCCCACAGGCCGTACTTTAGACAGCCCTGATCTAGAGCATCCCCCTGTCTTGTAAATGAAAAATGGAATTTGTGAACACAAGAACTAATACTATAGTGAGTCAGATGATCTGAAATTGAATTCTAGTTCTCTCTTTTGCTACCTGAGTGACCCTCAGTAAGTCATTTAACCTCCCTGGGCCTCAGTTTCCTCATCTATAAAATGAAGTGGCTGGACTCTGAGGTACCTTCTACTTCTAAGTCTACAACATACAATTTCTATCTTTACTAAATTTAATCTTGTAAGTTTCAACTCACTGTTTCATCCTCTTGGAATCTTACCTCCCTTACCTCTAGCTTTTCACTGTATTAATTATTTGGCACTCAATGATAATTTAATGATAGCTGCTCACATTTTCATCCTTAGCTACCTTTTTTCCTCAAGAGATTGAAACTGATGTCACAGGCAAAATGTCACTAATTTGGGCAGGCAATTACTGAAATAAATAATACACAATAAAAATAAAATATAAATGGCATCTGATTCCACTGCAATGTCCTTTTCTACTAGTGTCAGAACTCTCTTTGCAGGAACTAAAAAGTCACAGGTTTTAAGATTTCAAAGGTAAACAATAGGACTAGATAAAATCAATTTGCTTAATAATGAAATTCTTAAATGTTCAAAATAGAAAATTTGAACAAGATCTCAATATCTACTATCAACATTCAGGTTTTCTTTTAAATCACTGAATTTTTAGAAATCCTGAAACAGAACAAAAAATATTTTTGTAATATATGAAATCTCTCCCATATACTGAACTTTTAACTAATCGGTTTAATTAGTCTTTTTTATTACTCACGTGGCAAGTAGGAATTAAAAATATAAAATAACATATCCCCTCACCCTCCACAAAATATCTAAATACGTAGTTTAATTTCTACCATCATACAAAATATTTCACCTAACACAGTGTGAGAAAATGGGAGGAAAAGACCACACCAGATCAGTCAGTACACATGAAGAGTACACATGAAAAAATATGTGGGATAAAAAAAAAATTCCTTCAGTCTATGTATTGATATTTCTTGTGGGGTTTTTGCACCTATTGCCAATATTAAAGCAACTTTATTTCCTAAAGAATACTTTTGTTAAGTAAATGCACACCATATAATTTGCATATTTCTCAAGAAGGATAAAATGGAAAAATAAAAGGATTACAGACACGAAATAACCTGATTAAAAATAATTACAATATTTTAATGTTAATTGGTTTGTACAATAAAGAACAAGTGAGATAAAAGGTGGCATCCAACTACAATGACTTTAGCAAAATTCAGCAATGCATTAATCCTATTCAAATGATAGTTATATTTTAAAATGAACAACCATTCAATTATCTCTGGATTCAGTTCAGTTTATAAGAATTCATGAAATTCTTACGTTAAAAAAAAAAAACTGGCATAATATACTCAGGCAAATGTAGCCCACCTCCACCACAAGAAAATCTATTAATACAATTTCTATCCTTCAAAAATCTGAAGAGTGCCTAAAATAATCTTTTCTTTTCTGCTGTTCTTGATGAATAGCTGCTGTGTTGACTATTTCAAAATTCCTTACAACCTTATCATTTACACAGAATAGCAGGCATCAGTCTCATTCTATTACAGCAGTGATTCAGAAAAGAGACTAGAAAGATAAAAAGAGAACTATACAAAATCACTTGGACTCAGAGGGTGCTACTTCCACAACTTATAAAGAAATGGGAACAGGGAAGAAGAAAGAGACAAAATAATAAATGTATTTTTAAAATGAAGGCAAGAAGAAGGGAGGTAGAAAGACAGTCCTGTAACACAGAGGAAGAGGTAATAATAACTAGCTAGAGTTTGAAGAGAATGTTTAAAGGGAGGTTGGAGTAGGGAAGAAAAGATAAGGAAAAAGGGGGAATAAAAACAACGCAACACCACTTAAGTAAAAAAAAAATAACAGGGAGTAAAGTCTAATTATGTAAAAGGTCAGTAAATATTAAATTACTGCTGAGAAAGAAAAGTCAAATCTAAATTAACTTTAATAAAGCAAAAAACTTCCAGTGAAATCTCACTAAAGTGAAAAGAATACGACCATCTCAGATGTTTAAAGCAGGGCTCTACACTGACTTCTATTTGGACACTGGCCTGGTTTGGAAGTAACACAGGTGATGAGGTTCATAATCATATAATTTCTGCTCAGCAGCGCGACAAGGTCGCGCCTTTAGGGAAAAGTCTGACTGGCTTAGTATGCATTTCCTTTCAGCAGCTATGCCCTTCTCCATTTGGTGATCAGTGCTTTCTCCTGATCCAACTGATGTTTGTCTTCAGAAAGCTCCACTGATGGCATCATTATCACTCCCTGTTAGAACATTTGGAAATATGGCTTCCCTAATAGAATTAGAACTCGTTAATACAACAAAGTAATCAAGCACTTGGCAGGGAAAGAGTCCACAATTTTTGGTGCTTGGTGTCATCTTCATAGAAATGGCAGTGGTTAGGGCTATGAGCCTTTCATGGGGATGGCGACAAAGTGTTCATATGTGAAGGGTATTATGTTTTCTTTCTATTTATGGGGACTCACACTTAAAGGGAAGAAGATGCTTCGAGCAGGGGAAACCAGTAATGTTAACTTCCTTCCAGCTCACATCATACAAACCCCTCTGTCTGTAATTTGACTGAAGCAAGTAGGACAAGGAAGGGGAGAAAGGAGAAGGCTGTGTACACACATTCATAATTCAGGGAGCACAATTAATTAAAGCTACCCCAAGAAGTAGCACATTGCCTCAACGTCCCACCTCAAATACTGATCAAACCATCTTTCCTGATACTAAGAAGTTAGTGCAGAATCACAGATTCCTTGAGTCGGAAGGTACATTTGAGCTTATCCAGTCCAACTGTACCTGGAAAAGAATTCCATCTACTACATCCCCCATGTCATTACCCAGCTGACTCCTGAAGATCTCTAGTGAAGGCAACTCAGTAATTCTTGAAGCAGCCAATTCAATTTTTTGCAAAGTTTTCAACTGCCAGGTAGTTTTCACCACATCAAGTCCAAATCTCTTTCTCTGCAACTTCTACCCACTGCTCTCCGTTGGCTTCTGGATCAGTGGTAACGAGTGTAATCCTTCCTCTGCATGATAGCAGTCTAGAGAGAATGTTTCACTTGGATTTCCCTAAGTTTTCACAAGCATACATTAACATTCTGTTATACCTTGCTGGAAACAATGAAATCACTTTATAAGGGTCTGGTTGTCATCTAAGCTACCCAACGTCTAACTCACCTTTGATTTACTTGGGGAAAGTAAAGGTTATTTTGGGAAATGTTACTTTGGATAAGCTCTATGACCATCTGTTGGGGGTGGGTTACTATCCTGCCTTGACATTCTCCATGCAAAGATCAAAAGAAGGATTTTTTTTTTTTAGTGTCAAGAAGATACCAGGTATGACATAACCATTCAACTTTACTGTTCTTAATTTTATGGTTTACACTGTGTAGAACTGCTATGTTATGAGTATGCTCTGTGACTATGTACACACAAATGATGTTTGAATCATGTTTCAAAAGGGCTTTTGAGTCTGAACTACAGAGTTTTTCATTGTTATAATTCTGTGATCACGAGGTAGTGGTTGTTCAGTGTTTGAGTACTAATGGTAAATAAAATGGTATGATTTATTAATGATTAGTGGATTATGGTTCAGCCTTCAATTATTTCAGTTTGAAGTCAGATGGTCCCATCCAAATTCTCTGGCCAGCAAAGTATCAAATTCCTTAACTTCATATGCAAATACACTTTAGAATTCTTTAAATATAATCATTTTGATAACAAACTGAATTAACCTTAGGAAAATCTTTGATTTTCAAAAATGATTTCTGACACCCTGATAGGTCCAGAACTATTAATGAACATACCTGAAAGAAGAATGTTCCCCGTGGACTGGTAATGTGACAGGAGAAGCTGGTGACTGGATATACAGAGACTGTCCAGAATTCTGAGCCCCTTTTCTGATTAGCTTCCCAGTGTTAGAATCATAAATTCGAACTTCTGGACCAGGCTGACACTTTGGGTGGATAGGTGTTGGATGGAACAAGGCTGTTGGAAAAGCACTCTGTATATCAGGAAATGTTGCTGGACTATTTTCCCTGTTGGATAAAAATTGGACAGTTTTAAATTAAAAAAAAATATTTTTAATATTACTATTAAATGGAAAACAAGAATCATGATTTTTTACTAAGAACAAAACAGGCTCCTCGGGTCAATTCCAGGAAGAAAAAATGTTGTAGGCAACAATAGTTAATTGATTAATTATCAGCAAATTGTCCAGGTTAGGCACATTCAACTATGTTCTGAGGACACTATAAAGTTGTACAATGACTTGGGGTTCATGAAATCTTCAAAGATGTAAGTAAATAATCAACTGCCAGGGTATAAAAAACAGTTATACACCAGCGACCATTATTACTAGGAACAGATGTGTTATACTGTCCCCATTAAGAATCTGGATTCCAGAAAGTATTGGGAACCATTATAGGGTACATATCCCACAGATTTCCTGTAATAAATTTGTTCTGTTTATCTAGCAATGACATTCAGCCTTCTGGTTAGAAAATTTTTCAACACTCTTCCAAGATGAGCAGGGCTAAACAAAACATGGTGCTTTTGATTTCTCTATAATATAGTGAAGATAGATTCTTCATTAAAAAAAATTAATTTTTTTTGTTTTGACAGACACCTTTTAACATATAATAGATGCTCCCAACTCCACTTTCAAAAGAATTTATAATATTCTTATGAAGAACTGCTAAAGATACATAAGGTAGAAAATACTATCTAAACTTCAATCACAAATAAAAAACTATGCTGTAATTTTTACATTAGAGTTATCAATATGATTCTATTCTAAATAAGATGCTATGTTCCAGTTTCTATGCTGAAAGAGGGAGATTATCAAGATTCTGGAAGCCTCAACTCCTATTATTTTTATACCAGATAATATATAAATAAAAATTCATCTTTCAGCTCAGACATAAGAGATATTAATACAGGTAAATAGATGTGGGGTGGTGTGGGGTGGTACAAATCTGTGGTCTCATTATTATAAGGAAATCCCCTCTGCCAATGAAGATCAACTGCTATGCAATTTACTTGGGTCTTTTTTACATTCATTTTAAAATTTTCTGTTCTAAGTTCTCTCCCTCCCTCCAGTTCCTCCCCAACCCATTGAGAAGAGAAGCAATTAGATACCCATTATACACGTGAAATCATGCAAACCTATTTTCATATTAGCCATGTGCAATTTAGTTTAAACAGCTATCTGGGACACTGAAAGGTCAAGTGATTTGAACAGAATACACACCCAGTGTACGTCAGAGCGAAAACTTGAACCAGGTCTCTTTACCTCAGAAATTGGCTCTCCGTTTACTATGTGATGCTGCTGTCTCTGATTAACTAATACTGATTTAACCATTTTAATAGAAAAGAACAACGGTGGGGATAATGCAAGATGTCAAGTTAAACAAATATATTTGGCTTTGACCAAATAAAATCAGAATGCTGAAGTTATGAAAAACATCAAGGTACATCTGAAAACAGGAAGGAATAGAATTGCAAAAATGAAATTACCTCTAGATTGATTAGTTATATTAAGAAGAAACAAAGCTCAGACTGGAATGGGGTGACAATGAAGGAACAAAGGATTTAAAATGAGAAAAGGGGGTTAGGTGATGGCAAATTACTAAATGTTAAGATGTAAAACCCACTACTTAATGGGTTAGTCCTATCACCACCTCTGAAGCTTTCAAACTTTGTCCATTCAAAGGAAAGAACCTGAAGTTTTGTTCTGAATTTGAAAAACTAATGTGTCCCTAGACCTATTCTTCTGGCTAACCAAATAATGATAAATCAGTTGCGGAAGCAGGAGGAGGAGTAAGGTGCTGTCCTGAGATTATTTTAACATATCACACTGCCTTTCAAGAACAATGAACTAAGTGAAGCAAACTAGAAAGCCATAGGATTTTAGAGATGGAAGAAACTACATCATCTAAGTCTAAACTTCTTGTTTTTTTTTACCTACATATGAACTGATTCAAGAGGAAAACTGGAAAAGTTAGGCATTTTTACCTTTGTGTTTTGATGTAATCCTCCTTTAGAGGGAAGAGTTGTTCCTCTACTTTGTCCCACCTTTCCAAGCAGCTCCACAACCAATCAGGGTTGACAACATGGAGATGTTTACACTCTTGAGCTCGTCTTACTTTCTCTGTGCCTAGTGTTAAAATAATCACTCTAAAAATTAGTGTTTAAGCAGTGATCTATTTAAAACAACCCCATGACTGCCCCCACAAAAACAATAAAATAAACATTTAAAAAAGGTCCACCAAATTGCTTTTTGGCACAATTCTGTTTTTTGTCTACTATTTACATCATCCCAGCCATCTTCTTGCTATCTTCCTTGCTACTACTGCACCCTCCAGAGACCACACCACAGAGGAGGAACTAAAACATTCATCTTTGGAATTCACACACTGGATCCCTGGTGTCAAGACTGGTGAGAGCCAGATCTGAACATGCTTCACCATCTTCTTTGCAACTACCCATCCCAAGTCCCCAAATCTTGTATAAGGCTGTAAAAGTCATGCTGTTATTAGTTTGCATCTTATCCAAGAAGAAATAGGGAGTCATTCAAGGTTTCTGAGCAGGAGAGGGGCATAATCAGTTATATATTTTGGAGGAAGATTATTTCAGCAGCTGTGAGAGGATCTATTAGAAAAAAAGAGAATAGAATCTGGGAGAATAATCAGGAAATTATAATAATCTAGTGAAGCAAGTGATGAAGCTCTATATTGGAATGATGGGCTAGTAGCTGGAAATATGGGATGGAAGAGAGATACTGTAGAGGAAGAATCAACAGAACTAGAGAAACTACTTAGATGTGGGTGTAGAGAATCAAAATATAACTCTGAAGTCACAAATCTGATGGGCAGCTAGATGGCTTAATGGGCTTGAAGTCAGGAAGACCCAAGTTCAAATTTGACCTCAGGCACTTATTATCTGTCTGACCCCGGACAAGTCACTTAATCCTATTTGTCTCAGTTTCCTCATCTGTAAAATTAACTGGAGAAAGAAATGGCAAACCACTCTAGTATCTCTGCCAAGAAAACTCCAAATTGGGTCACAAAGAGTTGGACAAGACTGAAACAACTGAACAACAACACAAACCTGAGTGGCCAGAAGGATAGGCAGCTAGGTGGTGTAGTGGATACAGCTCTGGACCTGGAGCTAGGGAGAACCAAATTCAAATCCAGCCTCTGACATAACTAGCTATGTGACCCTCAGCAAATCACTTAACCTTTGCTTGTTTCAGTTTCCTATCTGTAAAATAAGGATAATAATGGAACCTACCTCCTAGAGCTGTAGTGAGGATCAAATAAGATAACATTTGTAGAGTGCTTCACAAACCCTAAAGTGCTATATAAATGCTAGATGATATCATCATCATCATCATGGAACCTTCAACAGAAATAGGAATGTTTGGAAGAGAGGTGGATTTAGGAGGGCAAATAATTAAAGTTCTGCTTTAGACATGTTAGATTTCAGGTGAAGATGGCCTACAAGCAACTGACAAGGTAAGAATGGAATTCAGAAAAAGATTAGGACTAAATATAGAGATCTGGAAATCACTGGAGTACGGAAGAGAATTTAACCCATGGGAGCAGATGACATCACCAAAGGAGACCAAGGAGTAGTCAGACAGATAGGTGAATACACAGACGCCAAAGGAAAAGAGTATCTAAGAAGACAGGATGAACATCAGTTTCAAAAGCTGCAGAGAAATCAAGGATAAGGACTGAGAGAAGGTCCTTACATTCCATAGTTACGAAATGACTGATAATCTTGGGGGATAGTTGCACGGGTAGGGTCAGAAAGCTGACTACAAGAGGTTGAGACATGAGCGGGAAGCTTTGACACAAGTGGGAGATTGAGATATAAATGGGTGACACGAGTATAAATAACATTGTAGGAGTTTTATAAAATAGAGAAAATATGCAAGATGCTAGCTAGACGGCACAACAAAGTAAAGGAAGTGCAAGGAGAGAAGATGTTCCATTGTAGGCAACAGGAAAAGAGGCAACAGATAAGAAACAAATGAGGATGGGGGGAGGGAGGGAGCTGACTGAGGCAGCAAGTTCTTGGAAAAAGCAGGAAGGGATGGGATCAGGGTACAAGGAGACAGGTTAGACTTGGCTAGGAGGGCTTCCTCTTCTTCCTCAGAAACTGTAAGACAAAATGAGAGGATAAAGGAAAACACAGAGGAGTTTTGGAGAAATGAAAAAGAGAAGGAGCTCATTATGCATGATCTCAATTTTCTTAATCAAATAGGAAAAATCCTCTGCCAAGAGGAAGGGGATATTAAAAAAGGCTGGAAGAGAACAGAAAAGATTTGGAATAGCCACTGCCAGGGAAAAAAAAAAAAGGGAAAGCCTATTTGGCAAACAAAGAAGTATGCAACTGCAAAGGTGCAGTTCAGGATTTTAGAGTAAGAAGGTGCAACTCAAAGGCCATTCCTCAGAGCCTTCCTCTCTCTTGGGTCAAATCTCTCAGTCAACAAGAATGAAAGACTTCTTCCAGCAGCATTCAAAAGCATGGGAAAAGGGGTAGAGTAGGAAGATGTAGTGAGTTTTCTAGTAAACTATGAAGAGTGACCAGATAAGGGGGTAAAGATTCAAAAGAAAGAGGACAGTATATAGTTTAAAGGCTTAAAACCTTTAACCTGAGGGAAAGAAAATGAAGCAAAGGCAAGGGTACTGATGGGGCAAAAAAGAAAGACATGTGCTAGAGGTCACAGTGAGAACAAAGAATAGGTTTAAGAGGAGAGCAAGTGATGGAGGGATGAAAAGATAAGAGGAATTTCAGAATTCAGGGTAATTAATGTAGTATTTATGGGTAATGGTAAAATCTAAACAATGACCATCCCTGTGGATGGCTGAGATGGAATAAAGACGTCAGCACAATATATGATACTGACATAGCACATTAAGGTTTGCAAAGTGTTATCCCATTTTAATTTAACAACCTTGTGAGATAGGCACAACAAGTATTACAGTCTCCACACATAAACAAACAAAAGTTAGGGGTGGTTAATTAGCCATGGTTATACATCTACTAAATGTTAAGAGTCAGGATTTGAGTCTGACTCCAGACCTAGGACTTTCTCTTATACCATGCTGTTTGTCACATGTAGGTCAAGGAAACTGAGGACACTAATGCTTAAAGAGACCAAAGGGCTTGAAGCAATTCATGGACTAATTATCCCACATCACTTTCCACTCTGATCACATCCCCTCACAAATCTGCAGCAGCAATAATCATACTGAGAAAGTTCTTAGAGGATTTAAAAAGAGGCTTGGAGGGGGGGCTGTTTAATGGATTGTTCCACTGGCAGTCAAGGGACTTTATCTTCCTTGTGGAGGCTCGAGGGATATTAATGAAGTTTTTCCAAATTTCCAAATTACTGACAAGGGAAGCATCAACCTTCCTGTCATCCAGGCTGGCAACCTAGGGATTCCTCTCCTGTCCTCACTCTACCTATTCAAAGTGTTGTTAAGTCTTGTCACTTCTACCTTCACAACATTTCTCATATTTGTCCCCTTCCCTCCACTCACTTGGACACATACTGTGATGCAGACTTCGACTTACTTTATGCCTAGCCCTAGACAAGGGGTGGGGAACCTGCAGACCTCAAGGCCACATGTGGCCTTCTAGGGCCTTAAGTGTTGCCCTTTGACTGAATCCAAATGAATTCTTTTATTGTTCTGTGAAGTTTGGATTCAGTCAAAAGGCCTCACTTGGAAGACCTAAAGAGCCACAAGTGGCTTCAAGGCTGCAGGTTCCCCACCCCTGGCCTAGACTATTACAACAGACTTCTGCATCAAGTCTCTCACCATTCTAGTCTATACCTAAAGCACAGATCCGACCATATCATATTCTATTCAAACTCCAGGGACTCCCTATTATTTTCTCCAAGATCAAATATAAATTCCTTGTTTGGCTCTTAAATTTCTTTATAACCCAGACTCTTTCTATCTTTCCAATGTTCATATACTTTATTCCCCTCTGTCTACTCTATAATCTAGCAACATTGATATCTGGTGTTCTGTCAAAATGACATTCTGTCTCCCAAATATATATATACGCTTTTTCAATGGCTGTCCCCTAAAATTGAAATGCTCTTCTGCTTCACCTCTGCCTCCAGGCTCCTTCAAGAATGCCTTCCTTTAAGATTCAAGCAGATTGCTAATGCCTTGTCTCTTTGATTTACTTCCATTTACACTGTATAAATCTTGTTGGTATACAGTTGTTTATATATCATTTCCCCTTAAAAACGTGCGCTCCAGGGGTGGAGCCAAGATGGCAGCTGGAAAGCAGGGACTAGCGTGAGCTCCCTGCCAAGTCCCTCCAAAAACCTATAAAAAATGGCTCTGAACCAATTCTAGAAATGCAGAACCCACAAAGTGGCAGAGGGAAGCAGGGCTCTAGCCCAGGACAGCCTGGATAACCTCTGGGTAAGGTCTATCCCACAAGAAGCTGAGAGCAGAGGGGAGTGGAGCTGAGCAGAGCAGAGCCCAGCATGGGCGGCGCAGAACGACCAGACCAGGAGCTGGGTGGAGTGTGCCCTAGCACCCTGAATCAGTGACCTACA
>JAQQSZ010016009.1:0-11136 GCA_028646595.1 Phalanger gymnotis | reverse complement strand
GCTGGGAGTTCTGTTTGGGACCGACCTTACCCCGAGACCATCCAGGCTGTCCTGGGCTGGAGCCCTGCTTCCCTCTGCCACTTTGTGGGTTCTGCAGTTCTAGAATTGGTTCAGAGCCATTTTTTTATAGGTTTTTGGAGGGACTTGGTGGGGAGCTCACGCCAGTTACAGCTTTCCAGTAGCCATCTTGCCTCTGCCCCAGGGCACATACTTAATAGTAATTTTGTTGAGTCAAAGGATATACGGAATTTAGGGGAATAGTTCCAAACTGATTTTTGGAATAGTTGAACTAATTCACCACTCCACCAATATTGCATTAATATACTGGTTTACCTATAGCCCCTCCAGCATTTATATTTTTTGTCATCTTAGACAATCTGATGGGTATAACATATAATCTCAGGACTGTTTTAATTTACATTTTTCTAATTATTAGTGATTTAGAGCTTTTCAGCATGAAGTTATAAAAGTTTGGATTTTCTCTTATGGAAACTGCCTATTGATATCTCTTTATCATTTGACAATTGAGGAATGGCTCTTATTCTTGTAAATTTTCACTGTTTACTATATCTTTTAGAAATGAGACCTCTATCAGAGAAACTTGTAGCAAAGATTTTTTCCCTCAGTTTCCTACTTTTCTTTTTAATTTTTTGCTTCATTGGTTTTGTTTGTGCAAAACTTTTAAATTTCATGTAATCAAAATTAGACATTTTACTTCCTGTAATTTTCTCCTAAATGAACTCTTCTTTTTATAAATGTGACAGGTAACTTCTTTCATGATTCGCTAATTTCCTTATGATGTTACACTTTATGTCTCAATCATGTACCCATTTTGAGCTTATCTTGATATGTGGCATGAGATATTACTCTATTCCTAGTTCTGCCAGACTACTTTCCAGTTTTCACAGCAATTTATATTGAATGGTGATTTCTTGCCGCAGTACCTGTGATCTTTGGGTTTATCAAATATGAGGTTACTGTGTTCATTTGCTTCTCTATATTGTGTGCCTGATCTGTTCTACTGATCAACCTCTCTATTTCTTAGTCAGTACCATACTGTGAAGACTTTTTTATAATTATAAATTTGTAGTATAATTTGAGATATGATACTGAGCAGGTCCTATTCTTTCCCATTTTTTTCATTGATTCTCTTGATGTCCTTGACCTTTTGTTTCTCCAGATGAATTTTAAAAATTAGTTTTCCTAGCTCAGAAAAGTAATTACTTAATAGTTTGATTGCTATGGCACTGAATAAGTAAATTAGCTTAAGTATTGTCATTTTTATCCCATCAGCTTGGCTTAACATGAACAATGAATATTTCTCTAATTATATACCACCATTTTTAATTGTGTGAAGAATGTTTTGCATTTGTCTTAACATACTTCCTTTATGTATTTTGCCAAGTAGATTCCCAAGTACTTTGTGCTGTCTATGGTTATTTTAAATGGAATTTCTCTTTATATCTCTTCTGGTTGGATTTTCTTTGTAACATACAGAATTACTGATGTTTACATGATTACATGAGTATATTTTCTATATGGCAACTTTACTGAATTTTTTAATTGTTGGTTAACTTTTTTAGCTGACTAGGTAAAGAAAATCATCATGTCACCTGGAAAAGTCATTGATTTATTTTCTTATTACTTATGCTTATTCCTTAAATTTTTTTCTGTCTTTGAGATAGCTAATATTTCTAACACAATATTAAAGGATTCTGTCTTTTTTTCAAACAGTTTGTGTAGTATTAGGATTAATTGTCCTTTAAATGTTTGGTGGAATTTACACATAAATCTGATCCCATACACACATTTTGATTATACCCATCTGATCCTATAAATTTTGTTTTGGAAATTAATATATATATATAGATAGATAGATAATTTCCTTTTTCTAAAGTAGAGATATTTAAATATTTTATTTTCTATTCTGTTAAACTAGGTAACTCACATTTTGTCAATATTCATCCATTTCCTTTAGATTGTTAGGTTTTTGGGGTTTCTTTGGCATATAGTTGGGTGAAATAGCTCCTAATGCTTTTGTTTCTAATTCATTAATTGTGGATTCACCTTTTTAAAATACTGTCATTTAGGTTTTCTCCTTTCTTTTTCTTAATCAAAACAGCTAATCCTTTGTCATTTTTATTGTTTTTTTAAACCACATCCTGGCCTTATTTATTTATTTATTATTTTTGCTTACAATTTTGTTAATTTTTCCTTTGATTTTCAGAATTTCTTATTTGGTGTGTTTAATTGTTTTTTTTTCAATTTCTTGATTTTCTAGTTTTTAAAATTTGGTTTACCAGTGCCCAAGAGAGGTAAATTGATGCACTCCATAATATTAATTTTATTCTCTATTTTTCTTGTAACTCATTTAACTTTATTCTTATGAATTTAGATGCTATGCCATTCAATGTGTGTGTATTATATTGTGCTGATATTAATTCATTGTCTATGGTGCCTTTCTAACAAATGCAATTTCTCCTTTAAAGGTCATTTAAAATAGGTGCCTCCACTTTTTCTTCTCTCATTCTTACCTTATCATTCCATCAAAATTGCTCTCTCTAAAGTTACTCTCCTAGTCACCAAATCTAATGGAAGTTTTTTAGTCTTCATTGTCTTCAACATCTCTACACCTTTTGACACTGTTGATTTCTCTTTCCTCCTTGATATTCTCTCCTCTCTAGGATTTCAGGATGCCTCCCACTCCTGGTTCCCCTCCTACCTCTCTGACCATTCCTTTTCTATCTCTTTTGCTGGATTGTTTTTCGGCTCATAGCCCCTACCTATAGATGTTCTCAGGGTTCTATTCTCAGTCCTCTTTTCTTCTTCCTTTGTGCTATTTCACTTGGTGATCTCATCAGCTCCCATGGCTTTAATTACCAGCTCTATGCTAACGATTCTCAATTCTACCTTTCTGGAATATCTTTCCTTGCATAGCCTCTACACATCATAAAATGGATATCTGATAGAATTTTTAAACTTAATATGTCCAAAACAGAATTAGCTTTTCCCCGTAAAGCTCCCCCCTCCACTTCCTCTGTTACCATAGAGGGTAACAACATCATTCTGTTCCTTCAGGTTCAAGACCTAGGAGTCATAATGGATTCCTCACTATCTCTTATACTCCATATCCAATCTGTTTCCAGCATCTATAGATTTCACCCTTGCAACATCTCTCAAATATGCTCCTTTTCTCCTCTAACACTACCACCACTCTAATGTAGTCCCTCACCACTGCACACTTGGATTATAGCCTGCTGATAGAATTGCCTGCCTCAAATATCTCCCTACTCCAATCCATCCTACATTTTATCACTAAAGCTTTTTTTTTTTTAAGTAAAATCACAGGTCCAACCACTAACCTCCAATGGTTTCTTTTTGTCTTTAGGATCAAATATCAAGTTCTCTGTTTGGCATTTAAAGACTTTTATAATCTAGCCTTCTTTGATCTTTTCAATTTTCTTACAACTTACTGCCCACCACATATTCTTTAAACCAGTGACAGTGTCTTATTAGTTATTCCATAAACAAGACACTCCATCTCTGGGATCCAGCTCCAGGCATTTTCTCCAGCTGTCCCACATTCCTGGAATGATCTCCCTTCTTCACTCTGACTGCTGACCTCCTTGACTTCCTTTAAGCCTTCCTAAATCCTCACCTTTTATAAGAAGCCTTTCCAACTTTTCTTAATTCCAGTGCTTTCCTTCTGTTAATTATTTCTGGTTTGTCCTGTATATAGCTTATTTTGTACCTATTTGTTTGAATATTGTGTCTCCCATTAAATTGTAAGCTTTTGAAGATGGGGCTGTCATTTATCTTAACACCATTGCTTAGCACAGTGCCAGGCACATAAAAGGCATTTAACAAATTTTATTAATTGATTAAAAGCTGTTTTTGAGAGACTTACAAAATTGATAAACATTAAGGAAATCTGATATAAAATAAGAAAACAGAAAATCAAATCACTAAAATGACAAATGAGAAATGTGATTTTACAGTAAATTTAGAAGAAATATGAAGTAGGATCAGAGCATATTATACAGTTATATGGTAACAAAGCTGAGAAAGCAAAAGAAACAGAAGAACACCTTCAAAAACAAAAATACCCAAACCATCAGAAGAACAAATAGAGATCTTAAATAATCCAATCAAAGAGTAAGAAATTTTTGTAACTTTAAAAGAACTACTGGGGTGGGGTGGGGTGATGGATTCACGGGAAAATTCTATCAAACTTTATAAAAAAGTTAATATCCATACTTCAAAAATAGAGAAAGAAAACACCCTACTAGAATTCTTTTTTTTTGAGGCAAATATATTCTTTTTTTTCTTTTGTACAAGGGGGAAGGCAGGGCAATTGGGGTTAAGTGACTTGCCCAAGGTCATATAACTAGAAAATGTGTCAAGTGTCTGAAGTCAAATTTGAACTCAGGTCCTCCTGACTCCAGGGCTGGTGCTTTACTCACTGTGCCACTTAGCTGCCCCAAATATATTCTTAATATCTAAACTATAGGAAGATAAAACACAGAAAGAAAACTGTAGGACAATATCACTAATTATCACTGATTCAAAAATTTTAGACAAAATTTGTGAAACAGACTACAGTGATTCATCTAAGAAACCACTCATTATGATCAAGTAGAATTTATACTGGAGATGAAGGAATAGCTCAACATGAAAAAATGATAAATCATATTAAAACCAAAGCATCTATGCTACATGATCATTTCAGTAGGTGCAGAAACAAGCAGGATATACTATGGACGCTAGAACCTTTTATAATAAATATGGTAGTGTAGTAAGCATACATTTTCTCAAGACTGAGTCCTCACTGGCCAGTCCCCTGTTTTATCCCTGAATAGGTTATTGAGTCCTATATTTGGGTTTTTTAGAAAACGGAATTGCAGTCTGAACGTGCTACCACTCAAATTCAGCCTTTAATAACTCAAATGTGCTCATAATCATGTGTGTGTGCATGTGTGTGTATGTGTGTGTATGTATGTGTGTGTGTGTGTAAGTGTGTGTGGTGTACTTTAAAGGCAGCCTGACCAAGCTTCTCAGAACAATGTTTTTAAATGCATAAAAATACATAAGATTACAAAGGAAACCAATTATATCAAAGGAATTACCTATATACGCAAATATGTGTGTATACATATATACAAATTCATACACTCCAGATTAAGAACTCTTGTACTAACTGGAATGCTTTAAGTGACCATTTTATGGTTCATATATAGTATCCTGGCAAAATGATATAGGAAAAGGTAGAAAGAGTAATTATGTCATAAAAATGAGGTGCAAGAGGAAGAATTGATATAGAGGAATTAGATGGAAGAGAAGGCTGGATAGTTCTGGAACCTTACTCTCATCAGAATGGGTTAAAGAGAGAATAATACATACATATTATATATATCTAGAAGGGTATAAAAGCTTTTCAAATTCAGAAAGCTATTAGAGGGTAAGGGGATAGGGAGGGGGGAGAGGATAAGGGAGGGGTAGGGAATAGGATAAGGTAGGGTGTAGAAGCATGTGTAGATTAACAGGAATGGGATAAAGAGGAAGCAACATATATATTTAGAAGGTCATAAAAATCTACTAAATCCAAAAAGAAATAAGACAATAAGGGGATAGGGTGGGGGAAGAAGATAAGGGACAGATTCTTGGAGGGAGGTAGAGTAAGGAATAGGAGGACAAGGGCAGAGGTAGAAATAAGATAGAGGAGTGAGAAAGGATAGGAATAGGGTAAGGAGGATAATGAGGAAAACAGGAAGTAATTATAGTTTAGAATGTGAATGGGATTAATTTACCTATATAATGGAAACTGATAGCAGGCAATTTGACCTAATTTATTTTTGTAATTCCAATTAAATTACTTAAAAGCTTATCTTAGTGACTCAGAAAAAAAAAAAAAACAGTTCATTTGGAAGAGCAGAGGTTCAAGAACTTCAGGGAAACCAGGAGAAAAAGACATGAAGGAACTAGTCAGTAGTATCAGACCTTAAACCTTATTATAAGGTGAGAGGAGTGTTGAAGTATAAAATGAAGAATTTTGATTATTTTAAATTAAAATTTTTCCATATAAATAAAACTTATATAGCCAAGAAAAGAAGAAATGCAGAAAATTTGGGGCAAAAGACTCTTATAGACAATATCCTGGATATAATGTGATTAGGCTGAAATATTGTAGTGTAGAAAATGATGAGCTGGAGGATTTAGAAAAATATGGAAAGACTTGGACTTATGAAAGAACATGCTATCCACCTTCAGAGAAACAGATGACAAATGGAAATAAGCATTATATAGTCTTACATATGTGTGTTTGAGTGTATATATACATATGTATGATTATGGATATCTATGTATATGTGCGTATATCATATGTATATATATGCATATGTGTGTGAGCAACACACACAAGGTTTAATTGTAGACTTCTTGGTGGGGGAAGAAAGGGGGAAAATAAAGTAAAAAGTGCACAGCAGAAGACAACAGAAAACATACAAGGAAGTGAAGAAAAGATAGACAGCTTTGAAAATGCTGTATAGTACTCATAATGCAGGTTTTCTTGAAATGGAAGTTTATTGCTTTATATTGAATCTTCTCTTGTGTCTTGCTGTGCACATGGCATTTTTTTTTCTTTTCTTATTTTTTATTTAAGTTGAAAATAAATTTAAAACTAAAAAAAGGAAAAAAGGAAGAAAGGAAGAGGGAAGGATGGAAGGAGGAAAGACAGAAAGAAAGGAAGAAAGAAAGGGAAAAAAGAAAGGAAGGAAGGAAGAAAGGAAGGAAGGAAGGAAGGAAGGAAGGAAGGAAGGAAGGAAGGAAGGAAGGAAGGAAGGAAGGAAGGAAGGAAGGGAGAAAGGAAGAAAGGGAGAAAGAAGGAAAAGAAGAAGCTGCTATCAGCAGACTTCCCAATCAGGAGTGACAAAACATTACACACTTCTTGGGGCAGCTAGGTGGCACAGTGAGTAGAGCACAAGCCCTGAAGTCAGGAGGACCTGAGTTCAAGTCCAACCTCTGACTCTTGACACACTAGCTGTGTGACCTTGGGCAAGTCAGTTGGCCTCAGTTGCCCTGCCTTCCCCCCTCAAAAAAAAAAAAACTTTACACATTTCTAGTTTTAGATCAAGAGTTGCTAAGTATTAGCTTGACTGAAACTTAAACATAAGGGCTTGCATGTAGTAACTAAATGTGTTCCTCTTTTGTGACAACAGCTGCTTGCTTGCAAAATATAAGCCCTGGAAAGAGTGGGGAAAGATGTTAATTGTGACATTTTTAGGTTGGAAATAAAATGCAAACAGACAATTTTATTCACCCAAAAGTGCCTGCTGGTTTCAACAGAAACAACTAACAAGAGCTGGGTATAATGCCTCTGATATCTCCATAATGAAGCTGCTTCTGATTGAATAATTCTCTCAATTAAAAAAAATAACACAATAACCTAATTGTGAGCTAATCACTTAAAACAGCCTTGATTCAGGAACCAAAACAAAGCAAAGCAAACCAATACTGTCCAAGTTTATTATATCAGTAAAGGGTTAGTTCATTATGTCTTTTTTAAGGCTTATAAACAAATTTCTGAAGAAGCAATGTGGACTTTAGGGTTTTTTAATAATATAAAATGTAACACTTATTCTGTATTGTGCTATATTAAAATTTTATAGTTTTTTTTTCCTTCTCTATAAGCAAGCTTTGATATCCAGGTATTTACTTTTGGCAATATCTATATTATAACAGTTTCATTATTATATTCATCATGACTTTGAGACTATATATTAACTGTAAGACCACAGTCCCATTGTATTAATGCAATTTCTTTGTTCTCTTGTGGGTTTTTTCTCTTTTACCTTTAATTATGCAGATGAAACTAAAGGTCACTCACGAAAATATAATGAGCAATTTTCTTATTATATTATGTTGGATTTTTGTTGAAATTTTAAATGCCTTTGTTTTGAAGGCACACCATGGTGTGGTGGTTAGAGGGCTGGTCTTAGATCAAGGAAGACCTGGCTTTTAAGCCCTACCTCTGACATATTGGCCAAAGGCATTTCCCCATCTGGGAGATCCCTATACTAATCAAACGTATCCAGCCCTTATACTTGGCCTTATAATGAAAACAATATAACCAATGATAATAATTATTAAACTCCAAAGGAAAACAAAAATACAATTTGACTACTGTAATGATTTGCTTCGTGATATAAACAGTACCATTTTTCTCCTTCCATTTTCCTGAGCAACCTTAACAATTGGCTATTATTCTCAGTTCTGGGAGTCACATTATGAGAAGGACGTTCACAAGTGGGAGATTATATACAGCCTGGCAACAAGAATGGCAATTGTCCTTTAATATTATGTCATATGCAATGCTGTAGAAAGAACTATGAATGGTTTACTTATGAAGAGGCTATTTAAGGGTTGTCAAGTAGAAGAAGGTTTGTTCTGCTTGGTCCTAGGCAGCAATAAGCACAGGAATTTATAAATAAGCACAGTAGAAATTACAAAAAGACAAGTTTAGGCTTGATGTAAAAAGTTTAATTTTGGCTTGAAAAATAAACAATTCAATTCTGTTCAATGGATATTATCAAATCAGATTTAAGAAAGTAAGAATATTTTGCATTTAATTTCATTTTAATGGTTACACAGTGCTTTCTTATCTTGATTTTACAATCATGCTGAATAGGTCAAAAATGATCAAACAACAGGACAGGCATAAAAGTCGAATGGGTTATTTTGGGATGTGGTGGGTTTCCCCTGAGGAGAATTCAAGCAAAGAATGGATGATGACTTCTTGCATACATTATAGAGTAATGACTTTTAACCTCTGGCCGTCTAGAGAAGTCTGTAGGATCCCTTCTTAGAATACTATTTTTAAATAAATGAGAATTTAATATATAAGATTGTAAATGAAACCATGGTTTTCCTTAAACACAGTTAAGAACCCCCGTATCTAAAGAATAACCTTGATAATGCAGGATTCATACCTAGAGAGTCTCTTATATCCTTTCTATCTCAGAGACTCAGTGCTTCTCTGACTAGTTAGAGGTAGCATTGTCAATGGTAGGAATTAGCAATATGTACCTACTGTCTGGGTATAATCTATAACCAAACTTACAAGATCTTTAAAATTTGTAAATCTTTAACTAAAAATGTTTAAGATTTTTCTTTTTCTGTAGGTTCATGTGACAATGCAACTTATCTCAATAACCACACCTATCTATAATATTTAATGTATACAATACACTTGTATGATTTGTCGCTGGCTGATTGAATTTTAACTATGATATTTATTTTAGAATTTCTCTTAATGAAACTTACATATATTGTTTTTGAAATCCATTTTATGATTTCTTTTGGCTCCATATGGCATTCTGATGAAATTACAATTCACCTTAAGTGCTTCTCTATAAGAAAATAACAACTCAAGCTGAAACAAAGTGAGTCATCTGGTTTTCTTTGCTTTCCTTGCATGAGATACTGTGGAGGTGTTAATTACAATACTTCAGGGAGTCTTGACTAATAACAGTATGCAAACAAATCTGTGTCAGGCTCAGCTAAAGAAAAGCTAACACTAATAACAGGAAACTAGCAATTAGGTCTGACAATTAAATAATATTTTCCATTCAATATTCACTTAAGAAGTTTATGTTTGGTGGAAGGGGTGCTTCTGCTTTTCAGATAGAAACTCAGAATAGAAACCACTGGCCAATCATTTAAAGTGCATTAAATACCATTTGCAAAGCCAGCATACTGGATTAATTCATTTTTGTACTAATGCATTGACCCTTCACTTTAAAGGCTGTGATGTGATGTTTGCTAAGGTTCTTCAATCCATGACCTTGGAATAATAGGGACAAATTGAATTCCTAGAAGATGATAAATGACAGTGACTACATAACACCACTAATAGCATGCTTGAAATACCATTTATTTTATTTAAATTCCACACTGAGTTACAAGAAGCATGACTATGATTAGCTCACTAAACTCAGCCATGTCACTTAGTCTAGTATTTTTTTTTCCATAAAGCAATTTTGACATGCTTCTTTAAGCACGCAATTTCCTCTGCTCCCATGCTGAATTAATGCCTGCCAAGAACAAGCCAGCTGCACATTAAAATCTCTTTCACATTCAGGGATCCTGAAAATAAAAAAAAAAATTATAACTGTGGATTTGTACTTGCTTCTCTTTCCTCTTGTTTTTCAGGTTATGCTATTTCTGAACTATGGTTATAGAGGCAAAGTGTTGATTGATAGGTGGTTTTTAGCATTTGGTGAAAGTGCCACATTGAGAAATATTAATAAAAGACATTTCATTTTTAGTCTATTGTAGCTTCAGCATTTATTTAACTAGAGAATCAAAATGAAAGTAGTTAGAAATAAATTTCCTGGACAGTGACAATATAGAAGCCTCCACTATGTGCATATACAAAAATCATGTTTGAAATAATTATAAACAAAGTGGTCTTTGTATGGATAGCTAAAATTGAATGACTTCATTTTTTTTTTCCTTCTAAATAGCCTGAGGATTTCTTTCTTTAGATAGCAGTGACCAAGGGCAAATCTATTAGCTTCTGAGTATCAATTTCTTAATCTTTATAATGGAGATGTTAAGAGTTCCAGTAAAGACAAAATAACAAAACAGATATAAAAATGTTTTATAAACCTTAAGCTTCTATTTAAATGGCAGTTATTAATACCATCATCACCATTTCCTTCTTTGCATCTTTATTGATAGGGTTCAGAAAGAAAAAGCTTCAGACAAGACTTGCTATATGATTCATTTATATTCAATTTTCTGGGAACAATGTCAAAAATGGTAAGAAAATTGATTTTTTATACTTTTGGTCAGTCAATAAATATTTATTAAGTACCTCCTATGTACCAAGCATAGTGCTAAGCATGAGGATAAAAAGAAAAATAAAAGACAATCCCTGTTTTTGGGGACCTCAGTCTAATGGGAAAGGCAACATGCTAACAACTATGTGCAAGCAAGCTATATACAAGACAAATTAGGAACAATCAAGAGACAGATTTAAGAAGGATTGTGAAAGGTTTCCTGTAGAAAGTGGGATTTTAGCTTGGACTTGAAGGAAGCCAGAGAAGCTAGGAGATGAAGAGGGGAAAAAAGAAGTAC
>JAQQSZ010016008.1:0-11136 GCA_028646595.1 Phalanger gymnotis | reverse complement strand
AATGAGATTGGAGCAAGTGGAAGCTAATGACTTGATGAGAAATCAAGATATTATCAAACAGAACCAAAGGAATGAAAAAGTGGAAGACAATGTGAAATATCTCTTTGGAAAAAACCACTGACCTGGAAAATAGATCCAGGAGAGATCATTTAAAAATTATTGGACTACCTGAAAGCCACAATCAAAAAAAGATCCTAGACATCATCTTTCAAGAAATTATCAAGGAGAATTGCCCCAAGATTCTAGAGCCACAGGGCAAAATAGAAATAGAAAGTATCTACAGATCGCCTCCTCAAATAGATCCCCAAAAGTAATCTCCTAGGAATATTGTCACCAAATTCCAGAGCTCCCAGGTCAAGGAGAAAATACTGCAAGCAGCCAGAAAGAAACAATTTGAGTATTGTGGAAACACAATCAGAATAACAAAAGATCTAGCAGCTTCTACACTAAGAGATCGAAGGACTTGGAATACGATATTACGGAGGTCGATGGAGCTAGGATTAAAACCAAGAATGACCTACCCAGCAAAAGTGAGTATCATGCTCTAAGGTAAAATATGGACTTTCAAGAAAATAGAGGACTTTCAAGCTTTCTCAGTGAAAAGACCAGAGCTGAATAGAAAATTTGACTTTCAAACACAAGAATTAAGAGAAGCATGAAAAGGTAATCAAGAAAAAGGACAAGAAAAAGAAATTGCAAGGGACTTACTAAAGTTGAACTGTTTACATTCCTACATGGAAAGATGATGTGTATGATTCATGAGACCTCAGTATTACGGTAGCTGAAGGGAATATGCATATACATATATATATATATGTATATATATATGTTTATGTGAGTATGTATATATATGTATGTGTGTGTATATATATACATATATATATATATACAGAGAGAGAGAGAGAGAGAGAGAGAGAGAGAGAGAGAGAGAGTGGACACAGGGTAAGTTGAAGACGAAGGGAAGATATCTAAAGGAAATAAAATCAAATTAAGGGATGAGAGAGGAATATATTGAGAGAGGGGAATAGGGAGAGATAGAATGTGGTAAAGTATCCCGCATAAAAGTGGCAAGAAAAAGCAGTTCTGTAGGAAGAGAAGAAAAGGAGGTGAGAGGGAATGAGTAAATCTTGTTCTCATCAGATTTGACCTGATGAGAGAATATCATACATATGCAATTGGGTATCTTACCCCACAGGAAAGAAGGAGTAAGAAAATAAAAAAAGGATTGATGATAGAAGGGAGGGCAGATGGGTGTGGAGGTTATCAAAAACAAGCACTTTTGAAAAGGACAGGGTCAAGGGAGAAAATTCAATAAAGGAGGACAGGTTAGCAAGAAGCAAAATATAACTATATGAGTGTTGTGGAAGGCTTATACGTAATGATACGCATGTGGCCCATGTTGAATTGCTTGACTTCTTGGGGAGGGTAAGTGGGAAGGGAAGAGGGGACAGAATTTGGAACTCAAAGTTTTAAAAACAAATGTTCAAAAAATGTTTTTGCATGCAATTAGAAAATAATATACACAGGCAATGGGGCATAGAAATTTATCTTGCCCTACAAGAAAGGAAGGGAAAAGGGGATGGGAGGGGAGTGGGGTGACAGAAGGGAAGGCTGACTGGGGAACAGGGCAACCAGAATATATGCCATCTTGGAGTGGGGGGGCAGAGAAATGGGGAGAAAATTTGTAATTCAAACTCTTGTGAAAATCAATGCTGAAAACTAAATATAGTAAATTTAAAAAAGTAACAAAAAAAAGAAAGGGTGGGGGAACGGTGAGGTAAGAGATTGGATGAATCTCTGTCTAGATAGGGATTCTGCCTTTGCAAGAATTTGTTCCCAGGGACTAAAAGGAATGAACAGTCTCTGCTGAATGTAAAAAATGTTTCTCTTTTTATTACTGTTTACTTACTTCCATTTAACTGCTTAAAAGGATAATACTGGCTTAGGAGTGTTTGACAAACTGGTCCAGAAAGGAAGGAAATGGCTGGATAGAAGCACAAGCTGACCAATTTGATTAGTTGACAAACAAATACTCTGGACATGTTTGAGGTCTGTTTGAACCTAGGTTAGCAAAAGCAACCAGTAGAGCCTGTGGGGTGAACAGCAAATAGTGACACTTTGGTCATTTTGATTAATAACCACAGTGCTCCCTCATGGCTATGATAGGACCATATTATTTAAATCTAGAAGACACAGTAGACACTCTCTATTACAATCCTTTCATTTTATATGTGAGAAACCAGAGACCCTGAGAAATTAAATGGCCTGTCTAGGGTCATAGAGGAAGTAAGAGGCATAGATAACCATAAAGTTTTGAAAGTGGAAGGCTAGAAAATAGTGATACCTTAGATAGATATAGAAAGGAGGAGAGTCAGTTTCATGGAAAAGATGATTTTATTGGACATATTGTATTACTGTCCCTGACAGCACCTGCAAGTGGATATATTCAATGGGCTATTGGAAATATAAGAAAGGGACATTGATGAAAAGGAAAATTGAAGTCATGAAAATAGATGCCTCTGCTGTGGATGTGACTCTATAGCAAGTTGGTAAATGACCAAGGAAACATTCACAATTATGGATCTGGATAAAAAAGATCTAGGAAAGAATGTGGAAAAGGACTGGTAAGAAGATAGAATAAAAGGTTGGCAATGTTTTAAGAATCTTCTTCCTCACTAAGCAGTCTAATTATTTCCTTGACTGATTTGGAAATATAGTATGGTAAGTTAGTCCTGTTAGGGAACTTCACCTCAACATTCCCTCCATAAATTAACCCAGATTCAGAATGAGAGAAACCTAAAAATTTCCAAAAATGCATTATGGGACCTCTAGGAATGTTTATAGTCTTACTTCTTGATGGGACCTATGTGCAATCTTATGTATTTGTAGCATTCAATAGACTCCATCTTCTACCATATTTATTTGTTTATTTGTCTGTTTTTGCTTTTTGGCAGGGCAGTTGGGTTGAAGTGATAATTGGGGTGAAGGTCACACAGCTAGTACAAGTGTCAAATGTCTGAGGCCAGATTTGAACTCATGTCCTCCTGACTCCAGGGGCGGTGCTCTACCACTGCGCAACCTAGCTGCCCCCTTCTACCATATTTCTTACACTGACAGAGACAAGTTTTAAAATGATAAGAGACACAATGTAGGAGGGATGAAAGAGACACTTGATCACCTAATAGAGTGTTTTTTTAAGTTGATAATTTTTGGTGGCCCTGACCTTTGACAATGGTGCAAAATCTGATTCAGGCATATCAACTTCTTAATGTAGAAGCTACCCTTTCTCCTGCTTCCTGATTTTGGAAATTTCTCGAATGTTCTCTAAGAAATGGAACTAAATGACAATAATATTCAGCTGAATAATATGAGAACCCTTTAGTTTCACAAAAGGCTAATCTCTTTAATTTTCATGACCTTTGTCTGAACATTGAAAAAATGCAATGCTTGGACACACTTACATGGCACTTCAGCTTTAAAATTTTTGAACCATTACACTGACTATCCCCTTTGCCTACAATACTTTCCATCAATTTTGTAATCTCTAATTTTCTTCAAAAATCAGTGAAAGTACTACTTTTCCTTGATCCCTCTAGTTTCTAGTTTCTCTGCTACCTCCCACTAATTTGTGTCTGCTTCGTATATATCTACCTAGCTCATTCCAATTTGGGGAATCTTTATCTCAACTCCCACTCTCCCAAGGAAAGTAAGGTTCCTAGGGCAAGATTAAATCTTCCCCTCAAGATTCTATGTGTACTCATGAAGTATTGGGAATTATATTACTTATGCTATCAACTTGAACCCCCATTCTGCTGTTCTCCATAAGATTAATCATTAGTGATAATCACCATAATATTAATTAATCATTTAAAATCAACTAGCTTTTACAAAAACTAATTTTGAAAAGACTAGAAAAGATAGAACAAGAAAGAAAGTAAAAAAAAGAAATTTTCCCTCCACAGCACACACTTAACCCTAATGTGATTTGGCCCCTGTGCATAAGGATTTCAGATGTGAAGGAGTTTCAACAAAACATTCACCTTCACCACATTCAAACTACTATAGTGGGTTAACTCAGGACTTCGCTCTTCAGTGGGCTTGGATGTCTACAAACTCTGACATTTATTCCTGTCCCTGGAATTCACAGAATTGCAGTCTAGCCTATTCTATCTTAAAAATTCCATGTCCTAATTCAATAAAATAATTTGAAAATAAAATTTAAAACAAAAAACTCTTTGTCCTAAATCAGGAAAGAATAGGAACAACAGATACAGAAACAAAAGCAGGGCTATATGCTCATGATTTCATGTTGACACACATAGGGAGAATAGATGTTGGCAACAACACTATCCCTCTTCCAACCTGGAGAATTACAATTATTGCCTCCTCACTCAAATTCATCCAATCAGGAAAGAGCACAAAGTTGAGCCATTGTCACTGGAGCCTGAGTTTTAGCTCTGAAGCAACTCAAACTCTTTCCTTATCAGGTGGCAAACAGACTGGAAACAGTCATAGGATGACTGTATTTATGTTCATGTCCACAAAGGGGACTTGCATCAGGGCTAACACACTATACATAATCATAAGTATGGAATTTTCAATGGACCGTCCCCTGTTAGACACATATCAGCTAATGTTTTCTCCTCCAATAGATATAAATTCCTCCAGGGCAGGAATTCTTTCAGTGTGTGTGTGTGTGTGTGTGTGTGTGTGTGTGTGTTTTAACTTTATCACAGCATGGTATTTGTAGTTTAGTAAATGTTTATTGATTATTTCTTGATTACAAAACCTGTTCTTCCAGGTAGGTCCTATAGATGTTAGCCCTTTTATCAGAAAAGTCAGCCTAGAGAGGTTAAGTGGTTTGGCTAACATCAAAGAGTCAGTAAGTTACATACCCAGATCCAGTGATTCCAGACTTAGCATCCCTTTCACTATGCCATGCATACATTTTGACTTAAACAGGACAATAGTTATAGTGAATTCAGTAAAGCATCATCTCAAACATAAAATGGTGAAAAACCCTTCATCTTTCTCCTCCCCAATTAGATACTACACCTTGTCTTTCAAGGTCACATTCCTTTTCAGCTATTTAATAGCTAAAACTAAATCATATTTATTTTCAACTTGTAGAAAATTCAGACTATAGAAATCTGCAAATCATTTAGGGCTTTGACTAGTGGCTTCTCTTCCTTCCAACCCTCCTTCTCTCCTTCCTCCCCCAATCTACTCCATAGAAGTATGAGCAGAATTCTTATGCCTAAATGCATGTTCAGGATTTGGAGACACTCGTTATCCCCCTTGGGAAACCATCTCCAAAGCAAGCAAGGGTAGGGATAATGGAACTCAAAGTAATGTTAATATAACTTTGAAATTCAAATCATGGAGAAAGTCTTCATGTGACAGAGTGACTGAGAATTTTTTATTATAATATTTTTCAGGAGCTATGTGTATCTGTTTTGGTTTTACCTCAAACTTAATTAAAACATTATGTATTTTTGTATGTGTTGAGAAGAGACAAACAACTCAAACAATAGCATTTTATTTTGTTTGAGATAATATTCTCTGCCCTACTCAACTCAAAAAAAAGGCTTTTTTCTATCAGGCACAATTGATAGAATTTTAAGAAGTCCCCAGATTATTAGTCCACATTGTATATGAACCAAGTTTTGTATGTTTTATAGAGAAGTGAATAAACTCAAAGTACATATTGTTTTAATATGCCAATGCATTTCCAAAAGACTTATTGCTCTATATTTGTAGGGTAGCTAAGTGGCCCAGCAGATAGAGTGTCAGATCTAGAGTCAGGTATCTTCCTGAGTTCAAATCTGGTCTCAGACACTTACTAGCTATGTGACCCTGGGCAAGTCGCTTAACCCTGTTTGTTTTGATTTTTTCATTTTTAAAATGAGCCCAAGACGGAAATGGTAAACCACTCCAGTATCTTTGCCAAGAAAACCCCAAATGGCATCATAAAGAGTTGGATGTGACTACATATTATTTTAAGTGGTAACAGCGACTTGAGAAAACTCTCCTTTATAATACGATTATTACTTAATAGTATTTACAATAGAAACAGAGGCTATGGTGCATTATATAAAAAGATTCTGTATTTATTTTGTTTTCCTTTTTGGTCCATTTTGCCCTTAAAGGAGAAAGAGAATTAAAAGTAGGCTGCTGAATTAGATTCCTAATATTAAAACTAGCTCGTATTTATATAGTTCTATGAGGGTTCCAAAATACTTTTCTAAAGACTAGCTTCTAAGGTAGGTAGGATGAATATTTTTATTTCTATATAAAACATTGGTAAACTGAGGTCCAAAGAATTTAGATGACTTGGAAAATCACAAAAATAGGGTCAGAACTCAGCCTCAAACTTGTTCCTTCTTATTATAAAATTCCTGCTCTGGCCTGTCATAACATTGCCTTTTAGTATCTAAAACTAAAAAATGTCCCTAGATTCAGTTATCATCTCAATTCAGAGTCGTGCTTTGTGTTATTCTATGGTACTGCTATTATTCTCCAGGAAGGGAGTTAAATCAAATTCTGACAATATTTTACTTGAAACTGACTAGAACCGTAGGATGCTAGATTTGGGACAGACCATAGAGTTGATCAGCTCTACCCTGACATTTTACAGATAAAGAAATAAAGGAAGCAAAATGAACAGATGAATATTATAAGCTTATTAGTGGCAGAAATGGAAATTGAGCCCACATCCACTAAGCCATTTTCCAGAGGTCTTTCCATTATACCATGTTGATCAGCTAAAGTTATGAACTTATTCATCAGTATTTCAATGACTCATTGCTTTTAGGATTCCTTCCACTGACACATATCAAAATTCATCTAATACTCTGGGATTCACTTCAACATCCTCCCGTAAGTCCTCAGTAAAGGATCTACCTGGGAATTGCACACATTTTGCCACATAGCCTACTATCCATTTGTTATCAATCTTATTACATGACTGGCTCATTTTCTTTTTCTGAGTAAGGGTATTGATAATATTGAAAGAGTCCTCAGGAGGGCAAATGGGATGATGAAGGGTTTCAGAATCATGTTACCTGAGTATCTTTGGAAGAAATAGGGGATATTGAGTCTAGAACAGAAAAGGATGACTAGGTAGGCCATGATGCCTATCTGCAAGTATTTGAAGGTCTATCATGTGAAAGAAGGAATAAATTTGTTCTGCTTGGCCCCAGACAAAAGAATTAGGAACAATGAGAGGAAGCTGTAAGGAAAGAGATGTTTGATTTAAGGTAAAATTTCATAACCATTAATAATATCCAAAGATGGCAATTTGTTTCTTCTCCTCACTGAAGATATTCTGTGTGTGTGTGTGTGTGTGTGTGTGTGTGTGTTGTAGAAGGGATTTTTGCTAGGTTTTGTATTAGAGTAGGTCTCTGACCTTGCCTTTTAAATGTGAAATTCTATAATTTTTTTATAAAAACCTGCAGACTTATACATTGCTGATTTTTAATTTTTTCTTTAACATCCTGATAGAGGGACTCCAAAAACATGAAGCAAATCATAGTCATTTTCCACCTCATGCAAGCACCCCTTAAGACAAAATATCGAATTAAAATTATTTTTAAAATAAGTTATAGATTGCTTGAATTCGGCTTTTCTCCCCTTTTTCAAACCAATTACTGTGAAAATACCTGAACTCTGAAGCTCAGAATCATATAATATTCTGGAGGCTACCAGAAAATTTGAGAAGAGTTTCCTCTAGAAGAGGAAGAAAAAAATGACTAGTAACTATGGAGAGTGAGGTATGAGGAGTGAGAAGGTAATAAGGTTAGGGAAAAAATAAGGAGCAAAAGACCAGCTGAGGTTTTGTTCCATAAATTTGAGATTGGTGGAATCAGCTTGATTTAAATATTTTCTTTATGAACTTTAAATTTTCTGAACATCAAAGCAAAATTGAAGATACAAGGGGGTGAGAGTTCCTGAGGAATGAAGATTCATAGGTGAGTTGCAATGGCACTCAGGTTTCTGATGGATTCTAACGTAATAATTAGATAGCTACTTAAAGACACAAACTAAGGAGTTAATGGTGGACTTAGTGGCAAGACCAACTCAGGAAATGGGGCTGTATATGTGACTGAACTGGAAGAAAAATATGGAGTCACAGCATCACAGAATTAAGAGTTGGAAGGGACCTCAGCGCCCATCGAATACAATCCATTCCCAAAGGGGATTCTCACTATATCATACCCAACAAATGGTTATATGGCCTCTGCTGAAGAAATCTAATGAGAGAGAACCCACCCTTCCCAAGGTAGCCCATCCCACTTCAGGACAGATTAAATTATGTGGAATGTTTGGCATCAATCTTTGTTTACTTTTTTGCAACTTCTACTTGGTTAAGTCAAGAAAAGGCAAAGGAAAGGTTTAGTTTAAGAATGTGCTGGATTCAAAGATAGGAAACTGTAGTTAGAAAGTAAAATTTAAAGGCTTAATTCTTTTTACACTGCAGTTTTGGGAGACAGTGAATTATAAGATGAAGCCTTGTTGATGTGATTAAATGCACAAGGTAGTTCTTGGAATTGAAGAAGCTAAAGAATTTAGTGCTCAGATTACTAAAAGAATCATTCATATGAATATTGGTATCTTCAAGGATGATGAGCAGGGATAGGGAAATGCAATGTGATATATGTACTGAACTCATTGAAAAAGTTAGACAAATGGCAGGGAGTACACTTCAAATAGTATAACTTAAATTATGAGTCATACAAATAAGTTCAACTACAATAGCTTTTTGCTGGATTTTTAAAATAAAGTTTTTGTTTAATTGAGATTGCATTTTTCAGTGATGGAAAAACTGTAGGACTGCATTTTTACAAGACAAAGTTGTCTTAGGTTCAGATCATAGATCATAGATTTAGAGCTAGAAGGGATCTTAGAAGTCACCTATCCTCACCATTTTATTTAACAGAATAAGAACTGAACCCTGAACATTTTTTAATCTGTATTTGGAATATATATGTTGTTTCTGGAGCATAATTATGTTACCTGATGACAGAGATCATGTCTCGTCATTTTCTCATCTCACCACAGAATCTAGTAGAGGGCTAGTCATGTCAATCTTAAATAAATTTTTAAATATAAATTTATATTTACAGAGTTTGTATTTAGAAACACAAAATTCACAAGACATTTACCATTTCTGCTTGACCAGATATTAGATCATACAAGAGGAAGAAAAACTACCTCAGCAACTGACAGTCATAACAAAATTGCTAAGAGGATATTTCAACAAGGAAAAAGTCCATTGTTGCCTGGTAAATAGAATAACACTACATGATAAATATGAATCTCAGAATGTGCTGGAAAGTATCTATTGCATGTTGCATCTAGATAGTGTTCTGATAACAGATCAAATTCAGTTAACAGACTAGATGTTTTTTCACTTGATAAACTTAATATGTTGGGAAATTAATTGATTCTATTATTTTACTAAGTGGAGATATTCTATGGAATGCATACAAAGAAGCATTCCATTTGTAGAGAAGATAAGGAAATATGTGAGTCTGGTAGAGTATTGTGCAAATTGAGACAACATCAAAATGTGGTCTCATTTGTATCTCAGTGGTTTACATGGTTTTATGCACTTTAGTTCAGTATAAAGTGATCATTTTCAGACACATAAAAGCATGATGTAAGCAAATATAATGTAACATAGCATAACATAACATAACATAACATAACATAACATAACATAACATAACATAACACAACACAACACAACACAACACAACACAACACAACATAACATAACATAACATAACATAACATATAGAATTATCTCTGTCATTGCCCAATACCACCAAGGGATTTTGGGTATGCTGCCATCAATTAAAAAGCCAGCATTTCCAGATTTTCAACAAAACAGATTTTGCACCTCAACTCTACACTAAAATTGTAATCTTGGCTAAAGTTCCTGTTGCTATAATGTGTTCGGATTGGATTATGCTGAAAGGAAAAATAAAACGTATGTGACGTGAACTACTCTTGTCCCAAATTTATTGTAACCTATTTCTGTCCTTAGAATTGTGCTTTAAAGGAGATGCTAGGAGAATTAAATTAGATTTCAGTCTCATAATCTTATGGTGTAAAATATCTAGCTGGTGCTACAACAAAAATCCATAATTGTAATTCAATCAGACTGACCATATTAGAAAACATAGTGGCATTTATCTCCTCCACCTCAAGGCCCACATTCTGCTTTAATTGTCCCTCACTCACTTACTGTAACCCAAGACTCCTCCTCTACTCCTCTCTGAAAATACACAGTAAAAGATAGGAGGTTAAGGCAACAAGAAAAATAATACACATGTAAACATGAGCCTAGGATGAGTTTTATAATGGACACAGAAGGAAAAGATGGCATACCTAAATAGTCCTATTCCAAAAGCTATAGCTTTACCTTTTTTTCTTATTCCAAGACCCTGAGAGACTGATTAACATTGGGGGAAAATACCATAGTATGAGCTGTGCATAAGGTCTCTGCCAGCTTGATATTGGGCATTCAATTTCTGGTCATTTGTTTTCCCGGTCATTTATGGCTTTTGTTAATGAGAATACCAAATGCAAAAATATATATAAAATTGCCAACATTTACAAACTTTCAAATGCATTTCAATTTGGTGCAGTCACTTAATTAAAATGTAATAAAAAATCATTTATAATTGTCAAACCAAGGTATACTTTAAAAAAAATCTATTTCCTAAACATTTTTTGGAATATAATTTGTTTTTCCCTTTTCTCTCATAGTCTTTGCTTCCTTGCCTATGGCTTTGAGCCATGGAACTAGAATACTATTCTGCTCTTTCTGTATAGCATTTACAGAACTGCTGTTGCCAAAATGGATATTTAACAACTAAAATATATTTCTATGTCTATATTTAAGAGAGCAGAAAAGCTATAAAAAAGGAAACATGAAGGAAATAGCAAAAACTATTATCAGACAAAACTCTAAGGAAAGTGAGAATATTATTAAAGAGCTTTTCTTTAGAAAGCAAAATGTTAGTGGAACAAAGAAAGGATAATGATCGTACAATACTAAGAATCATCTTCATAAAAATGCAAGACTTTTCAAGCCCAAGAAGAGAAAAAATAACTTATTTAAGAATG
>JAQQSZ010016007.1:0-11136 GCA_028646595.1 Phalanger gymnotis | reverse complement strand
CAGAGTCTGAGACTGAATCTGGGTGTGTTTTCACCGTCTGGCCATGTTCCCAGACAACTTACTTAACCCTTGAGTTTTTCAACGGGGTGTGACTACAGAGTTCTATGTTACACGCTTGGGTGGATGCCCTGCCTCACCAGCACTCCTCCTTCCCCAAGAGCCCCCTACCTGGACTGGGCTTAAATCTTCAGCAGGCTCTGCACTCCTGCTCTCATCAGCCACTTAATTCCTCCCACCAGGTGGGCCTGGGGCCAGAAGGAACTGCAGCTGAATTTCTAAAGCTGCCCCGCCTCCATTGCCTTAGGGGTGGAAGCCGAACCGCAAACTCTGTCCCGGTCCGGCAGCTTTTCCCACTAACCTTCTGTGTAGTCTTTGCTGTTTGTGGGTTGTAAGGTCTGGTACATGCCACAGCTCAGTAATTCAGCATGCTAGGGCACTCTCCGCTCCACTCCTGGTCTAGTAGGTCAGCGGTCTGCCACGCTGCGCCGTGCGTGCTGGGCTCTGCTTGGCTCAGCTCCGCTCCCCTCAGCTGGTGGCTGGGAGTTCTGTTTGGGACAGACCTTACCCCAAGACCATCCAGGCTGTCCTGGGCTGGAGCCCTGCTTCCCTCTGCCACTTTGTGGGTTCTGCAGTTCTAGAATTGGTTCAGAGCCATTTTTTTATAGGTTTTTGGAGGGACTTGGTGGGGAGCTCACGCCTGTTACTGCTTTCCAGTCGCCATCTTGGCTCCGCCCCTCAGAGAAGATTTTTTATTTATTAAAAACTAGAGAAATGTTACTGTAAAGAAACGTAGTTCAAAGGGCACCTAAGAAATAGAAAAGCTCTCAGAAAGCTGCAAATCATGATGTCATATCACCTAATTTGTATGCTCAAGTTTTTTTGAATAAAGAGGCTAAAACTAAGAAAATAAAAAATCATTTATACTTTTGGAGACTGAGAGATGATTTAAAAAGGACTATCAATTTGAAAGGAAAAATTTGGGCAATTGTGTAAGGAGAAGGTGAATCACTGAGAGTCAGATGACTCATTTAAGCCATTTAAGAGATTTTGTTGTTGCTTGTCTTTCCTACTGAAGAGGACCAAAATGACGTCACAATGTCAGGGTCAATGTACAGTGTGTTGGGCTGTGGCTGATCATACTAATAATAAAGGCTCAAAAGGTTCTACCATAGATTGGGCACATATGAGAGAAAGATGTCTCTAAATTTGCATACCTTGCATTTCTTTTGAGCGACTGCAATTCTGCTTTGCTTCCTTTGATGGAGGTATGCTATTCTGGACAGTCCTTTGCCAGTGGCTCCCATGTCTCACAATCATTACCAAAGTTCTTCAGAGAGACCTTGAGAGTGTCCATATATTGCTTTTTCTGACCACCACGTGAGCACCTGTCTTGGGTGAGTCCTTGGTAAACTAATCTTTTAGGCAATCATAAGATTGACATTAGAATATTGTGGACTGCCCAGTAGAGTTGCGCTCTCTTCAATAGAGTCTGAATGCTTGTCAGTTCAGCTGGAGAAAAGACCTTTTCTTGCTAGGTGATCTTCAGAATCTTCCCAAGACAGCAGAAGGAAAAGAAAAAGAACCTGGGAGCAGCTGAAGATACTGCAGGGGGTTGGGAGCGTGTTAAAAACTGCCCTATGGAGCTAAGCTATTGCAGCTAGAAGCAGTGAGGTGAGAGAAGGCTTCAGGGGAGTGATTTCTAATTTGTAGGAGAAAGAATTGACTTCATTGGCAAGATTTGTTGTTTGTCCTTTGAAGAAGACCATGGCATCAGAGAGGTAATGACATAACATATAAGTGAATCGGATTTAAGAGAGGGAGGGTTGCGCAGGGTCACCAGCCTCATTTTCTCCTCCAGAGCCATCTGGATCCAGTGGAGAGTTATAGATCAGGTTGACTGGAGACGTCCCTTTGATGCAGTGGCCTTTTTAAGAGTAGGAAAAAGGTGAAGCTTTTCATAAGGACTTGTTACTCTCTGCTGCCCCCTCTGGCATGAAAAGGAAAAGCAGAGGGAAGTTATCAACTGCTTTGGCATCCTGATGGCTGGAAGTATTTTGGTTGCTTTGACATCCTGTTATCTTGGGGTTGGGATTCTTTGAGTTCGAGTCTCATGTGATAATGCATCATTTGGGTGAGTCTGTGTAGCCCTGACATAGCCCATTAGATGAGATTTACAATTCTCTGCCTTAATGAGAACTGCTATTCATTTTAAAAGCTAATGGTTTCTAAACTCCTTTTTCAAAGTGGCAGTTAATTTAAAAAGCATATAAAGGCTATGCGTGAAAAGCAAGAAGACTTGACTAATTAAATTAAAGAATGGTGAGGAGCAATAGTCAAGAAGTCAGCAGAGAAGCGCGTGGTGCAGATTTCCTAAAAGGACAAATAGCGTTTAAGCCAACAGTTCAGAGTTGTGAGTTACTACCTAAAGGCATGTTTTCTTCCTTCATACATTTCCTTCTCAGGTTCCTACAAGTTCCTATTGATTGTGAGCCATGGAAACCACTGGCACAGGATTGTCCAGCGTGGCATGGCTACATCAAAAAAAGGCAAAGCAGAATTGCAAAAAGTTCACTCTTTGCCATGCCTTAAATAGGTTCATTGGTTAAAGAGTATGATATGAGCATAGATAGGAAATACATTGGATGGCTGTTTGCAAACCACAGTGGTGTGCAGGAGAAGTGTATTTCCCCTCAACATTGTTATCGCAAGGATATTCGGAGAGTTTTAATGTAACCTCGTGGTGGTGGTCTATCTCTGGAAATTTTTAACCTGTATAGGTGGTTGTTGTTGTTGTATGTTACGGTTTTCAAAGAGGACTGATGACATTGAGCAGGTTGGAAGATCAAGCCAAACCAAAGAGAGAAGTATGGGTTTTTGACACATTGAGATATTAGCCATGAAGTCTCATGTGTGGCATTATGGAGGTTATTTATAACCCATTTTGTCTGTTTTGGCCCCACTCACTGTATGCCACTTATTTGCTTCATAAGTTGCTTTATTGTCAATAAAATTAGGTCATCAAAGATGACCAAAATCACCAGGATATTGCATCCAGTAAGCCCTCCAAAAAAACCAGTAAATTTCTTGAAAATTTGCTATTAATATGAAAGAAAGAAAACAGAAAGAATTGAGTTTCATTCTCATTTCTTCTATTTACTTCCTGTGGAACTCTGGCTAGATCGCCTCTCCTTTCTGGGCCCGAGTTTCTTCATTTTCAAAAGGAAGGAGTTGAACTAAGTGTTTTCTCAGTTCTAAGTTCAGCTCTAAATACATAGACCCTATGAACCAAAACACATTTAATTTAGTTATGTCCTGAGACACCACAAAAGACAAAAGGGCAAGTCTTGGAGGCATTAGACCAGAGACTGTTATTATGCTTGACTGATTATTTACCAAAACAAAAAAAGTCTCCTCATGAGAGGTCTTTGATTATTCTTGTTTCTCCTGTTGAAAAGTCTATCAGTTAATAATTTTTGGTGTTAATATCATAGTATCATCTGATCCCTCTCAAGTGCATGAACCCTTCTTGGAGATTTGACAAGAATTGGGCAAAATGTACTTTGAAGCTAAAGTAGTTACCTTTTAAAGTCATATCTGCTGCCTACTCACTTTTCCTTAAAAAGAAAATTTGCCCCAACTGCTTAATTTCAAGCACAGAGATTCTAGTATTCAACTATACTCATAGGCAACTTGTAAGCATGCCTGTAAAGTAGAATTTTAGAAGTAGCTATATTTAATCATCATTTTAATTGAAACTAATCACCATTAAGTGACGTAAAGGAAATGAAAAATACTCAACATTTTCAATATTTAAAATGTATTTTATCCATAGCAGACTTTTTGAAAAAGCATTTTCCAATAGGGTTCAAAAATTTATTTTCTGTTTATTAGAATTTTTAAAAATCAGGTTAATGCTTTCCCTAGAGAATTCTCTTAATTGCTATACTTCTGAGATATTAGACTTTTTAAAAGCCTCTTGTTTATTTGCTTGCTCTAAGAGGGAATAAGACATTATTTTAGAGTCTAGAAATGCTAAAAAAAATCATTTAAAAATATTTCTTTAGGAAAAAACAACATTCTCTTTAAGGCAATAAATTAATACAATAATTGATTCACCAACTATTTTCTGTCTGCCTACACTGTGGGCCTACTATGTGTCCTGTATAGATAGCATTATTCCAAATATTAACTTATCTTTCATCCAAAATTTAGCTTGAAAAAAACCTTACATTTATAATCTTACAGGAGCTGGTTCTGTGGAATAGGGTCTCACAAAGAACTTCTATGAGTTTTGGCCATAGACAAGAACAATAATTCATGCACTGGTCAGAAATTAACCTTTTTTTAGCCTAAGATGTGCTCTTTTAAATGCTACACACCTAAGCTAAGTGAGTAGTTGCCTTTTATATAGGGAAAAAATATTTAATACCTTTACTTAATGCCTTTATTTAATAGTTATAATACCTGCTGATTAGGTACCTTCTAATAATGACTGTCTTTTCTAGAGCTTTAAGGTTTGTAAAGCAATTTACATCCATTATCTTGTTTGAACCTTACGACAACACGGTGAGGCGAGTGCTACATGTATTATTATTTCCATTTTGGAAATGAAGAAATTGAACTCAAGGAGGTAAAAGAACTTATTTCTGTTCATACAGTGTCAGAGGCAGCATTCAAACCCAGATCTCTTATACCCAAGCCTAGCATGTTATTCACTGCACCCCTACTACCTCTTCTAAGTTTGATCCCAGCATGAGTACAGCCTAAACAAAAGGTGGGCTAAAGGTAGTATTAAAGGGAATGAGAGTAATGAACCCAAAGATGAAAAACACATTATTTTATATTATGCTATTATAAAATTGCATAACTAATAATTATATTTTATTATATATTAATTTTTCATAATCATATAATAATGTTAACAAATGACTAGCATTTAAGTTGTACAAGGCACATTACTATACATATTATCTCACTTGAGCTTTACAACATCCCTGAGAGGTAGATGCTGTTATGATTATCCCCATTTTCTGGATGGGGAAATCGAGACTGAAAGCAGCTACGTGAATTTACCAGGACCAAATAGCCAGGAAGTATCTGAGGCAAGATTCAAATTCAGATCTTCCTGACTTTAAGCCTGGAATTCTACCCACTGTTCCACCTACCTGAACCAAATCAATACCAAACCACAGATCTCAGTTCAGCAATGTCCAAGTATACATCTCCATGTTGAACATATAAAGCCATTGTACAGATCAATACAAAGGCTAGATGGTGCAACGGATAGAGAGCTGGGCCTGGAGTGAGGAAGACCTGAGTTCAAATCCAGCCTCAAACACTTACTAGTGTGTAACCTTGAACAAGTCACAACCTCTGTTTGCCTCAGTTTTCTCATCTGTAAAATGAGCTGGAGAAGGAAAGGGCAAACCACTCCAGTATCTTTGCCAAGAAAACCCCAAAAGAGGTCACAAAGCGTCAGACACGACTGAAACGATCGAACATCGACAAAAAGGGGGTAACAATGGCGCCTACCTCCAAGAGTTGTGACCATCAAATGAAATTTTATTTGTAAAGCACTTAATAGAATGCCTGGCACATAGTAGACACTACATAAATGTTGTTGTTATATATCATTATTATTATTATTATTTAATCCAGAATAACTATTACCAGAAAGACCCTGCCCACCAACATAGACCCTGTCTTCTGCTTACTTAAGTTGGTACACATTTGTAGACCTGATTTGCAAAGCCATATGGCATAGGTCATATAAGTTATGACCAGCAAAAATATGCAAAGACTTTGGGCTCCCCTTGTTCAACCTATACCTAATCTCTCCTGACATTTAAAGATTGCATCCTCTGAATCCTGAGACCACAGCCAAATTATGAAAACATGTTTAGCAAATCTGAAATAATATTGCCTTGTATTTGATTGAGTATTTCACAGGAAATAGACCTTTTCATGTGTTGACCTAAGCAAACATTTATAGTGCAGAGTAAAAGCACCTAAAAATACATATGTGCACGTGCACACACACACACACACACACACACACACACTTACCTGTTCTGCAAAGACTTCCACTAAAACCCTGCTCTGATGCCTCATTGTGGTCTGCTGTTGACCCTGGATTCTCCAAGCCTAAGGCAGGGAACACAAGCTCTGGGAAAGGCTAGAAAGACTTCACAGAGAGGTGTGATAATGAACTCTGTGCATGTGTCATATGTGGGCCATCTGAGCTTAGTTGGAACCATCTAATTTCTAGAAAACTGGCTGTTGAATAAGGCTCGGAATGGTTGGGATCTGCATTGGTGGAAGGATTTCCAAGCCTGATAAAATCAAATATCTCTGAAGCATTTAAGAAACTCTACAATGGTTATGTTTTTAAGAAAAAAATGGCCTCAGCAAATCAAATTTCTTTATATTTAAAAAATTTTAAAACACACACTATATGAAGAGATATATGGCTTAATAAATATGCACATAAATATACTACATAAATAATATATATACATGTATGTGTATATGTATATGTTTATATATACATGTATTGACATGTGTGTATATATGTGTGTGTATTTATACTTTTATATGAAGTTTCCTTCTGTAAAAGAGCCTGTGAGGTCACATTTTGTTCTGCTAAGTCAAATACTTTTTCATGACCAATAAGCAGTAAGGACAATGTGGTCTTATATTCTCTACATCTCTCATTTAATTGTGATTTAGTAAAAACAAAGTTCATTGTTGAATAATATTTCTCTATCTACATTCATATTGATCTATCTATATCTATATCTACATCTATTCTATATCCCTACGTATATCTAGATTGTCTATTTATCTGCACTGTGTCACTGAGCAGAGTATGTATAGGATAAGTATGAGGCAAGCCTGAACAGTTCTTGAAGAAGTTTTGAAGAACATCCTACATGTCTGCATATGTATATATTTAGGCCTATTTCAGAACAGCTAAATAAATATCCATGTTTAATCCCAAAGGGTTAGGATTACAGAATCAATGTTTTTGTCACTACAGTTTGCATTGTCACACGGCCAAGAAACCAAATTCTCTGCACTCGGCTATGCCATGTTGTTGCAACACCATTAATAAGTTGTTTAATGTCTGTGGTCCTTCGTTTTCTTAACAATAAAACAGACAGAGAGAGTCACTTATTTCACAGTGAAGACTGATATTGTAGTATCCAAGAAGAGCATGCTTCTTGAACTTCTTAGAGGTCTAGAGAAAGACCAATATAAAAATAATATAATCTGGGAATTGGGCAACTAGGTGGTTCAGTGGATAGCACTGGAGTCAGGGAGGCATGTCTTCCTGAGTTCAAATCCTGCCTCAGATATTTACCGTCTGTGTGATCCCCAGAAAATTATTTAAACCCTGTTTCTCTTAGTTTCCTCTTTGTAAAATGAGCTGGAGAAGGAAATGCAAACTACTCCAGGATCTTTGCCAAGAAAACCCCAAATGGAATCACAAAGAGTCAAACACAACTCAACAACAACAAATAATCTAGGAATCAGTATACGACTTTTACTTCTTAGTTATGTCAGTCATCCCAAGGGCATGGCTAGGCTGAAAATGGAAAGAAAAATATAAACAAAAGAAAAAAGTGGAAAAATTTGGGAAAAAAAATTCAATAAACTCTTTTTTTCATCACTAGCTGGCCTGGGTCAAGAATGTGCAAAGGAGATTCATGCTGAAAATATTACAGTGAGGCAATGAATGACCAGTAGATTCGAGATCTGAAAAAGGTGAGATCTTAAAGGTATAAAAAAATTTCAGACTTTTAAAATACCAAAATATGTGTCCGAGAGAATACCGATACCTGCCTACCTATATTCCTACTTTTCCATTTATACAAAATCTTTGTGAGGGACAACAGAGATTCTTAGGGCATCCTTGATGGGAGAATTAATAAAGAGCTAACAGGCTTTTTCAAGTGATATTCAACAATGGACTACATTGTCACTATCTCACAGTGAAACACAAGTTAATGAAAATATAAGATCCTATTATGGTTATTATTGTTATGTAAAAATATTTAATCGGGCAGAAAGAAATGCCAACTTACAGTCTCTAACAGCATCTTCCCATCAAGATGACTTAATATTCTTTGGAAGATGAAACCGCAGGAATAACCCTGTTCAATGATCCTCCAAAAATAAACATTTGATGAAGTATAAAACAAAGAGATGTATACTTGCCAATGGCATTTCCCTCAATGATGCAGGCATTTCAGTTCAAAGTCTGGGTTGAGGAAGGAGTCTGTTAACATGGTGAGGCCCACTACCTCAAGGGTTCTTAATCTGGGGCATTTGAACTTGGGTTTTGGTTTTGGGGTTTGTTTGTTTTTAGTATTCTGATAACTATTTCAATATAATTGGTCCCTCTGTACCATATATGTTTTATTTTGTGGATCTAAAATCATTATTTTGAGAAGGAACTCAAAGGCTTCACCAGGCTTACAAAGAAATATATGACACTGAATTGATTTAAAAATCCTTGCTCTTGATGTTCCTTTTGTGGCTGATATTGTGCTGACTGTATCAATCTCCAGAATTTTGCAAGCCTGAAAGAGATCTATAATCACTCAAAGGATCTTGGCCTGTCCATCCCCATAAAAAAGACCAAGTGAACAAAGAACGCCTATTGCTCAGACGTGTATTTTCAACATGCATTTGAATGGACATCCTTAAAAGATTTCCCAACTACACCCCCCCAGACACACATACCTCATACATGCACACACACCTGCATGCGTGTACATCCAGAAATGTGTATACACTTATATACTTGGGACAGATAATGTAGATGGAGAATGAGCTGGGCTTATTTGAAAAGAAGAGCAGGTTGGATTTTATTTGGGAAATTCCAAAGCTTTTTTTTTTTACTGTTTATCATAAAATCAAAAGTCTATCTTTGCAATCCCAACATATCAGTATTGCTGCATGATAGCAAGATATGTAATATCACCGAATGCAAAGATCTAAAGATGAGTATCATACAGACAGCAATAGAGAGGCACATTGTTCATGTGTGCAGGCTGCAACATGCAACCAGTAGGAACTCCAAGGAAGAAAAGGGTCATAGAATGGTATAACAGAAAGAGAGGGCGGGCTGGTCATATGGCAAGAGTGAGGGATGACAGGTGAATAGCCATAGTGCTCCACTTGTACTCTTAACAAAGTTAGAAAAAATGAAGGAGTTCTCCAAAGTGTTGGGAGAACTCTCTCTCATAAACATTGGGGTCTCAAAACACGGACAAGAATGGGGTGGGGGGGGTAAGGCACTGAGGCATTAAGAACTGCATCATTGCAGGGAATTATCAAATTGATGAGCTTACATAACCATTTGAGAATTTGATTATGGAGTTCTATCAATGGCTTCTATAAAAAATTACATTGTCTGACCCCAGGTTCTGTTATGAGACTTTTAGAGAGGACAAAAGGGACATTTGAAACAATAGCATATACTCTTCATGCAACTAGAAAGAGAGCTAAAGTATCAACAATGAACATGACTGGCTCCTTGCGACAAAGAGTGAGTAAATCTAGATTCGAAGAAGCCCAATTAACCCCATGTAAATAACAGGCTTAGTAAAAAGGAGCAATAGCCAGGTGATACTACTTCATGTCTTCAATACTGTTCCCACTACTTACTATCTCTAAATATTGATCATATCTGTCATCTGAGGACTATTTACTTTTAATCAGCATCTCAAATTCAACATGTCCAAAATCAATGTCTTTCCTAATAAACCTACCCTTCATTTGAGCTTATGTCTGTTGTAAGCATCACCCTTGTCTCAGTCATCCAAGTTCCTAACTTCGGAGTCATCTTTGACCTTTCCTTCCTCCTTATCTCCATATCTAATCACGTGCTAATTCCTGATCATTCTATTTCCATTAATCCTCTATAGACGTTCTCTTGTTCTCTTACCGCTATCACAGAAATTCAGCCTCTCATCTCCTTTCATCTAGACCATAATAATTTTAGCGGATATATATATGATGCATCAAGGCTTACAGGATTCGGACAAAAATCCTGGAAAGTAAGTCCTAGAGGTAGTATTCATTTTACATGTAAGGAAACTGCAGTTCAAAGCTATTAAGTGACCTGCCCATGTTCACACATTTGCTAAATGTGGGGGCTTAGATTCAACCCAGGCTTTTTGTATTCCAAATCCATCACTCTTTCCCCTATTCCATGCTGGCCTCTAATCTGGCCTCCTTCGTTACATTGCTTCCCCTCTCCAATCTATCCTCCATATCCTGGTCCGAGAAATAATCATCCTGAGGCCCATATCTGACCATGACACCCCCTTGCTCAAAATCTTCAAAAGTTCCCTATTGCCTCTAGGAAATATGCAAAATCCTCATGAAGATCCTCCACAGTCTGGCTTTTACTTTGACTTCCAGCCTTTACCATCCATTTCTCATACCATGTGATTCAGCCAAACTAGGTATTTCTCTAGCCCAACATTCCATCTTTGCAAATGTGCATTCCTCAAACTGTATCCTATTGAGGCTGGTGACTTTGCACAACCCTGCCTCACTTAAATCCAATTCACTTGCAAATCATGGTATCATCTTCCTGAGGTCACAGTCCTTTTTGAGAATGAAAGACAAACAATAGCCCTGTGCCTGGAATATGCTCCCTCCTCCACTAGGCCTAGTCCTGAAATATGCTTCCTCCTCTCCTCCCTCCTTCTTCCGCTCTATCTCTAAATCTTTCTTTTTCACCAAAGTGCAGCTCAATTCAAGCTTTACCTCATTTGTAAAGCATTCCTTGATCCCCCTTCCGCATCATCACTACCACCACTAAGTTGTTAGTGTGGACTCCCCCCTTCAAATTACTTTGTTTTAACTTATCTTTGTATACTCTGTATCACCTGTTTTAACAATCTGGCTAGCAGCTTCTGTGGGGGTGTAAGATCCACCCACAGCCAGCACCCAGAAAGCTGCCAGCACTCCGCAAAAACACAGGTTCTTTTGATCTGCTTAACGAAGGAAAGCAAGGTGAAGGGGTTGGCAAGCTTATTTTAATTCAGCACACAAATATCATTCACTTAGTTCAGGGGGAAAAGCCAGCACCCTGAACTTCAGAGCAAATTACAAACA
>JAQQSZ010016005.1:0-11137 GCA_028646595.1 Phalanger gymnotis | reverse complement strand
AAATAAGATAATATTTGTAAAAGCACTTATCACAGCACCTGATACATAGTGGGCACTATATAAATGCTTGTTTCTCTCCTACCACCCCACCCCCAATCTAACCCTCCCTATGGCAGTCCATTCTTTCAGGCATGAATCAGACTAGATGGCCACTAAGATCCTCTTCAACTCTAAAGCTTTGTGATTCTAAATTTTAGAGGTACAAGAAACCTCAGTGTCCATATAGTCCAACCCTTACCTAGATAAGAATTCTCTGCACAGCATGCCTGATGAGTGTCTGCATAAAGACCTGCTTCCAAGTGAGGGCAAACCTACCACCTACCTAAGTAGCCCATGCCACATTTGGATAGTTTTAGTTATTAAGTCATGCATTTCATTATAATTTCTGTATCCTTCCCTCTAGCTGCCAGACAACTCCTCTCAGGATCCATGTGCAATTTATTTTTCTGTACAGCCTCTGGTTTTCCAGTGCATGTGTGATGTGAATGTCTGGCTACTATTAAGTGGTGCATCATCCATAGAACAAAACATATTTCAAAGTTAAAAGAATTCTAACAGCAAAAAACACAGGATAGAATCAATACCTTTTCTAAACTTGAAGCAAAATTGAATAAGAAAATCTAAAGAAAAAAATAAAAAGAAGAATCAAATTTTGAAAAGGCAAAGCAGATTCTTATTGGAAGGCCAAATAGGAAAGTTTCCTATTAAAGAAGTTCCCCTTCTGATTTTCCTGTTGTCTCCCTTTTCTCTACAAAGGTAGAATGTGGACATCACCACAAAGTTATGTTTAGGGAACTAATTCTGGCAAAAAACTGATCTCATTACCTGGGGGAAAGTATAAGGTAAATTTCATATCAGAACATTTTAAGACAAAAGTCCTTTGTCATTTTCACTGGGGCTTGGAGATAGTGGGAGGTGGGACTATTGGAAGAGAAACAAAAAATTGAGTACTTTTTTTTTTGTTGGGGGGGAGAGCTCTAGCTAGGAAGAAGTCCTAGAAGGTATTGAGCTATGGGAGGAAGGTCAAATATAATGGTGTCCACAGGACAAAATGACTAAACAACATCTATGTGTACCAGAGCTCAGATAAAGACCATTAAACAGCTGTGAGAACAAGTCATTAAGAAGTAATTATTTTAACAGATTATGGGCAAGGGTCATTTGCTGAAGAAACTCATATATTTTGCTTCTTTTAAAATGCATCAGCTTTAGAGCAGCTAGGTGGTGCAGTGAATAGAGCATTGATCCTGGAGTCAGGAGGACCTGAGTTCAAATCCAGCCACAGACGCTTACTAGGTGTGTGACCTTAGGCAAGTCACTTCTCTCCAATGGCTTTCCCTCCTCAGCTCCCAAAAAATGTATCAGCTTTAACCAACCAATTCTCTTTGATTGGGTGTGTTAAGTAGTTTATACACTTTTGTCCTATGGCTCTTGACTTCAGTATATAAGGAAACATGGTATGGGAACAGCCTTTACCAAGGAATCAGAAGACCTAGGCTCTAAGTCTGGGTCTACCATTCCTTCTTGCTGTGACCTTCCTGTGGGCCTCGATTTTCTCATGACTAAAAATGAGGGAGGTAGATTTTAAAGGTTTCTTTGTGCTCTAAGACTCTAAAAAGTTTAGGTAGAGGAATGATTGGTTACTTTGGACTTTATGTTGGATTATAGCTGACGATAATAAGTTGTAGAGTTTTGTTTTTCTGATATTGGTTTATTTCTGGGTAAGTAGAAATGTGGCACGGCGAAAAGAACGGAAGACTTGGAGTCAGAGGGCCTTAGTTCAAATCCAGGCTCTGACAATTATCACATATGTGACCCTGGACAGGTCACTTTAACTCTCTGTGCTTCAGTTTCCTTATCTGTAATATGAGTGTGCTGGTCTCTATGACTCTTAATGTCTCTTTCATCTCTAAAAACATAATATAGAATTCCATAAACCCATTTCATCTAGATCATTCAACAGCAACCAGATAAATATTGGTTTTCTATGACCATTAACTCAATGTACTTTTTGATGAATGTCATAAAAAAGGAATTTTTCACAAACTAAATATGTTTCCTTAATCAGTCTTTAGCCATTTTAATGAAATTAATAACTGTAACAAATATTCCATGATAATTTAAGATAGCTTTTTAAATTAAATTAAATTTTTCCAATTAACAAACATATATTTTCTTTCTCTCTTGCCACTCCATCAGTTGAAGGAGTAAAAAAAAAACCTCTTGTAACAAATATCAATAGTCAAACAAAACAAGTACCCTTATTGACTATGTCCAAAAATGTGTGTCTCATGCTGCATCTTGAGTCCATCAGTTGTACCAAGAGGTAGGATGGCATGCTTTATCATTGCCTCTGGAAGGGTGGTTGCTCAGTACATGGATCAGAGTTCTTAAGTCTTTCAAAGGTGTCCATAGTGTTATATAGATTATTGTATAGATTGTTCCAGTTCTCGTTTTACTCTACATCAGTTCATACGATTCTTCATAGATTTCTCCCAAATGATCCCTTTCATGCTTTCTTATGAATTAATAAGAATCCATTATGCCCACATTCTCTAACTGGTGGTCGCCCCATTTGTTTCCAGTTCATTGTCAATTCAAAAAATATATATAATTTAACAAAGTTACTGGAGGAAGCTTCCCCATTATAGTTTGGTTTTGGTGCTGGTGTTAGTTTTGTTTTTGTTTCTAATGTAGGCTCACTTTATCACTAGCCATAATTTTGTGAAATTGCCTTCTAGGTATGCTATAGAAAATTCACAAAAGCTCTCTTTTTTCTTTACCTGGCATAACTTATTTCATAGATACTTCACAATGAGATGACTCAGGAAACTCAGGATAACAAGGACTCGAGTTTTGTGACTAGAGACTTGATGTTATGAAATAATGGCATTCTTGCTTGCTTCTGCCTGTTCAGAGTAGGGGGGAGAGAAGCTCCCACTTCTTCCCCATATTGCCCAACGTACTTATTCCCTGAAAAGGCTTAAATAACAAGTATTTTACTCAAAGGCTTCTCATAAATCTAAAACCCTCTTTCTAAAACCACAGCTAAACAAAGGAAGTTTTGAAAAATGGCACCTTCTCATATCATACTATTTTGCCTTGCCATAGGTCAAGTTAATGGTATTTTAGTATCATTTCAGTACCATCAAATGCTAATCATACTGATAAATGATTGTTCCAATAAATAGATTATTCCAAGATCATTGTTTGTTCATTGAGGGTAACTTTTGAAACAAATACAAAAAGAGTGGGTAGGCAGAGAGCAAGAGGAAGAACAAATGACCACAAAAACATTATTGGTCAAACACAATAACCACATAACTTTTACAATAAGAAAGTTTTCTTTAGTAGAGTTTTAAAAACAATGAAATATACTTCATGTTCTATATTTTGTTAGTGTTTTTTAACCTTCAAAAAATAAAAAAAATAATTTTGTTCCTATATAGAAATATATTATAATGCATGATCATATTTGCACATATTTTTTTCTGAACTTAAGTATAGTCTGTTGAAATCAAACAGAGAGTACGAATGATAGATAAAAAAGCAAGAGAAAATTATTAGCAGAAATTGTGGTACTTAAAATTTATTTTGAGAATATCTGGAATTCTAATAAATTCGCTGAAGCTTCTGGATAGCCCATGAATCAAAAGAAAATAAACTGCCAACTTCGTAAAGAAATATTACTGATCCAATCCAATAAAAAGTTATTAAATGCCTACCATGCATAGTACTATGTTGGGTGCTGAGTTAATCTTCTAGTAGTGTCCTGCTCCATTACTTCATGGAGCCTGAGGTTTTCTTTGTTTGTTTGTTTTTTGGGCAGGACAATTGGGGTTAAGTTGACTTGCCCAAGGTCACAAGCTAGTACTGCATCAAGTGTCTGAGGATGGATTTGAACCCAAGTCCTCCTGACTCCAGGGCCAGTGCTCTACTCACTGTGCTACCTAGCTGCCCCCTAGCCTGAGGTTTTGAACATCATGCTAGTGGAACAAGGTCCTACCATACCAGATAAGCTTTAAGTATAGCCATGGCACCATGCTGTGTGTCTCTTCTATGGACCAGGCTAGACAACCCTGGAAGTATTTATCACTAGAAAATTATACAATGTGTTTCAATGGACAGAATTCTGGATATAGCATCAGAGGCTATGACTTCTAGTCCTGGTTCTCTAATTTATGATCTTTGTGACCTTGAACAAATCATTTAACTTCTCTGGGCCTTAGTTTCCTCAACTCCAAAATGAAAGGATTGAATTAAGTGACCTTGAACATCATCTCTAGCTCTAAATCTATGCCCCTATAACAAAGTGATTCTCTTTTGTTTTGCTTTTCTTTTTTCTCACATCAACTAAAGAAAATCATCTACTAAAGTGTAAAGGGGCTGTGATATGCTTAAGTGTGGGGAGCATCCACAGTGATAAATAATGAGTATCATGAAATATTGAAAAGATGGTTAACCTTATGAAACAAGACCAAGAGGCCAATCAGTCAATAAACATTTATTAAGCACCTACTGTGTGCCAGACAGTGCTAAGCAAGCACCGGAGACACAAAAAAGACAAAAGACAGACAATTGCAAAGCAGAATTTAATGTTGGGCTCCTTTCTTCCCTTACCTCTCTTTCTCATACACTTGAGGTAGATTGAAGGAAGAGTATCTGGTGAAGAAGAGTCAATAAGTGAAGTAATCCAGAATCTAATAATAATAATAATAGTTAGCATTTATAGACTGCTATATGTTTTACAGAGAGCTTTGCAAATATTATTTCATTTAATCCTCACAACAAGCCTAGGAAATAAATGCTATTATTTTCCTCATGTTGCATGGTTAGTGACTTTCAAACAAAGCATGATTAAATCAAGGGGAAAACAAATAAGTTTAATAGCAATGTTAAGAATTGATTGGACATAGAAAGTGCTAGAGATAGGAAGGCCAGCAAAGGTTTACACTGGCACAGAATTTAGGCTACAGGTATAGAAAAAGGGATGGTTCACTATATTATTAATTGTTACTTAATTGATATCCATCTAAGGACATGCCTCAAAACCTCTCTGAAGCTTTCAGCTGGCTATATCTACGTATGAAAGGGCCATGAATATAGCTGTGCAGGTGGTGAAGACAATGACCTTATTCTCTGGACTTTGCTTGTCTCTGTCTTTTCCTCATTTACCCATCTACATGAAGAGACCCAAGGTTCAAAAACTAAACAACTCTAAACACTAAGGTTGCTTTGTAGGTTGTTAGATAAATAATTAGCTGGCTTATCTAGCTTTCTAGAATTAAGTTTGAGAGATAAATGATTATTATCAATGATGTTACCATCTTGTCATCTCTGTTACAAGCCTCTGTAAGACAGACCCAAACTCCAGAACTAAGAGAAGTCCAAAAAAAAAAAAATCTAAACCGGAGGGTTTCAATTATCAGAGAGGATCATGCTTATTTTTCTAAACCATTTGATTCCTAGAATTAAGAATTTCCTAAAAATAATAAAGACTTAAAACTTCCTGGGAACAAGATAAGAGGATCTGAGTAGAGGGTTGTTCGCTTTTGTTTTTAGTTTTTTGAGTGTGGTTCCCCCCCCCCCCGGTCTCAGGCATTTTCTTAGAGCTAGAAAAATCTTATGGGCTTTAAAATGAAAAAAAGAATATATGGCAGTACCTCTTCTTTCCTTGAGAAAGATAGAGTCAAGGATTTCAGCTAATGCAAAAGCTAGATAGCAGACCATTCAGCAGATCAGAAACAAACAAGACTGGAGATTCAACAGAGAGTGTGCCCAGTTGAGCAATGTCTAGCAGAGACTATATGTCTGGTTGAATAGCATTCAGTAGAATGGTGCATCTAACCAAGCAGTGTTCTCTAAAAGCTCCAAATCCAGAAGGTAGCAGGCCCAGCAGGAGGAACATGATGACAACACTAGGAGACATCAGCAAACACTGGAGTTGTGGACGTGGCAGAGTAGAGAGACTAAAATGTCACTCCATGTGTGTACCCTAGTTCCATGTGTCCCCTATATGTGTGTCTCTTCACATGTGCAATCTGATGTCACGTACCTTCTGTGCGTGTGCGTGCCTCCATGCATATTCCCTACATACCTAAAGACGTCTGCTCTTCCTGTCGATTGCGTGCATTTGTGGGATAATGATAATAATTTGTGGTTTATGAGAGAAATGTTTTGTTGCTACTTTTCTTACTATGCCATTTCATGAAATGTTTTTGCCTTGAACTGATTGGACCCTCTGGCTGACTATTAAAGGTAAATATGTTTGTAGGGTCTCAAAAACTGTGGTTCTAAGGGTATAGACCCAAAGAATACCTTGAATCCGGGGTAGCCATTCCCTGGGAAACTTGCTCTGTGAATTAGAAAGCTTACACATAATATTTTGTTTATCAGATTATAGATATAACTACCACACCATCCAAGAAGAGAGAATTCTGTTCCAAAAAGGAGATAAAACTTAGGTCTTTTCCACCTGTGCTTATGAAAGATTACATAGTACTTTAAGAGGAAGGAGTGCTAAAATTCCCACATCTTGGTCCGGTTTCAAGTCAGGTTATTTTAATCTACTTACCTAAATCCTCTGCTGTTTAATTGAGGGAAGTTATACTTCACTCCCCTTCCTTAAAAGCAAACAAAACATGTCTGGAGTTGTTGGCACTGTTGAACTCTGAAAGACGGAGTGATTTTTGCAGTTTAAAATTCCACTAATCCCTTTAGGACCTTTGGCAGAGAAAGGCCTTATAGAAGAAATGAAAGTTAAGTGTTTTTAAGTAACAAAAGCACTTCCATTCCTCATGATGAGAGTAACTTGTGTGTTTATGAAATATCATGACTAGATGCTATCATGTCTTATGAAGTAACACAATTTTACATAGCATAAATAATGCATAGAAGCATTGATCCTAATACGAAGGTAAGAGAGCCTTTCCTATATTCTTCTGTCTTTGTGTAGCCCTGAAATTCTCCTCAGCAACTTTATTTGATTCACCAGGAAACTGAAGGAAAGTATAACTTTTAATTATCTTTACTAGTCAGTCTTACCCCTCAGTTTTTGGTTATAAAACTTCACTTCACTTTGAGATAGAATCCTACTTTAATTTTGTTGCTGGAAAGCTCTGGCACCATGGGAGAGGAGAAAATTGACCTTATGCCAGTAAAACTTTCATGGTAACATTGTTTCGGCTTCATTTTTGGTAATGACATCTGATAACCACAGAGAAAGGAACTTCTCAACAATATGTCAGCACACTATCTAGTTGGGCTCACATGTCTAAAGTATGCTAACAAATGTCATATCTTCCAGAGACTAATCTTATTCAACGGATGCCCTTTTCAAATGTATAAATCTACTTGAAAACCAATCAGATAACAAATACATGCCTGCAAAAAGATGATTCAGTTATATCAATGTACTTGTCACTCAGGGCTCCATCAGAAAAAAAAAAATGATGGGGCTGGGCTGGTGTCAAAAGCATGCAACGTCTTGATAATGGGAAAACATCAGCCACAAAAATGAAAAAGAATAGCATTTTTTAAAGTGTCAGCCTAAAATTGCCTAATGAATTTTTTTGATTCCGTGACACAAGTTTTTGAGGGACAATAAATACCTTGCCCAAAGACTTAGGAAATCATAAATTGCAATTAATTTTTATCTTTACTGTTTCTTTTGAAATTGATATATAGAATCAAAGCTTCACCCCCAGGAATGCAACTAGTTTTTACTTCAATTACATTTAAAAATCCTGTGAACTCACATTCTTTATAGAGTGGAGTTCCTCTTTAGAGCCCTGTTCTTATTGCTTAAGATCATATATTTAGAACTGGAAGGGATCATAGAGGGAATCCAGCCCAATCTGCTCAATTTTGAGGTGAAGGTTTTCTAGTCTTGTGGTTTTTTTTCTTCCAATTTTTAAAAAATGAACGACATATGCTTTGCCTTATATTTTAAAATAAATGTTATTTATATCTTATGTTTTTATATCACCTTCATTTCTCAGTATATCTCCCTCCCACTGCCAGATATTGATCTCTTATAAAAAAAAAATCGAAAAAGAGGGAAAAGAAACTATTCAGCCAAACTAATGAATATGTTGATAAAGTCTGACAATATATGCTCAGTTCCACACCCGAAGTTCCCCTTCCATGCCAAGAAGCAAGCCTGGGTAGTACTTGTAATGACAATTAAGATTTGAAGATCTTTCCTACCCGTTAATAGGCCATATGACCTGCTTACATCACAGGAAGCCTAAGTCACATGCGGTGAGGGGAGCTTCCTGACAGGTAAAGGAAAGTGTGTCACAGGAAATGCTGAGAAAGCAGTTAGAATTGGGGGAAAGAGCAGATGTGTGCTGTGCTGTGAGTTTTTTGGTGGCAAGGCCCTAACCAGGCGTGGGAAGGTTACGGAATGGAGTGATTTTCTGCTGTGGTATTGTGTATTGAATTCTTTGCTGCCGTGATGGATTGGGCTTATTGCTTGTGGGATCTGGTTCTCTGGTGTCTGAATAAATGGTTTACTTCTTCTACCTTCTCTTATATTTTGTGATACAGAACCACATAAACATATTGACAGTTATCGTTGATGTTATGTTTATTGTCTTGCTGATACAGTACTTCTCATATTTATTTTTTGGGGGGTTAAGTTTGGTCATTGTAATTTTCCAGAATTCAGTTTTGTTTGTTTTGCTGCTGTTCTTCCTATTTACATCATTGCAGTCATTATGCATATTGCTTACTTCATTTTGCATCAGTTGATATGTCTTTCCAAACTTCTCTGTATTCATCATATTCATTGTTTTTACTTTTTTTTTTTTTAACAGCACAGGAATATTTCATTGCCTTCATGTACCACAACTTGCTTAGTCATTTCTTAACAATTGGTCATCTACTTTGTTTTTAGATTTTTGCTTCTACATTGGTGTAGATGAGACCTTTTTTTTTTGTCACTGATATCCTTGAGAAATAAACCTAACACTGGTGTCTTTGTATCAAAAGGCATGGTTATTTTAATCACTTTCTTTCCATAATTCAAAACTGGCCTTCAGGAATAGTAGGACCAGTATTTACACAAGTGCTCAAACATAAACTATTCTCTTCTTTTATCATCTTTGTAAATTTGCTGGGCATGAGGTAAAACCTCAGAGTGATTTTGATTTGAAATTCTCTTGTTATTAGTGTTTTGGAGTATTCTTTTATATGGTCGTAAATAGTTTGCAATTTTTTGAGAACTATTTGTTCATATCCTTTGACCATTTATCTTTCGGAGAATGACTTTTGGTCTTATATAGTTCTGTTAGTTGTTTATATATCTTAGATATCAGATCCTAATCAAAGACATTTGATACAGAGATATTTTTCCAGTTGACCACTTTCTTATCCTAGTTACTTTAATTTTTGCAAAACTTTTTCAATTTCATGTAATCAGCATTGTCTATTTTATCTTTGCCTCTATGCTTTGCTTGGTTTCTCCAGATTTTTTTTAATCTTGTTCTTTCTTGATACAACCATTTAAAAAATCTTATTGATGGCTTTTGTCTTTACATTATCACCATTTAAGGATATATACCTTCCTCATTCTGCATTGAGCCCTTGTCACAAAGCAAAAAGCAGTTAAGAATTTTTTTTAAAAGGCTTCAGCTGACAGTATATGCAACTTTTTTAAAAACTGCAACTTTCTACTCCCACAGTTTCCCATCTCTATCCAGAAAAGAGAGAAGTATGTCTCATCATTTATCTAGATACACTTGTGACATGTTTTGTGGTAGAAATTATGTGCTCTGAGCACTAGAGGTCATAATGAATTTGAATCCCTCTCACCCCACTCCCATCCCCACCCGCCCCTTTGGAAATTAGAAGACTTTATTAAATGACACTAAATTCAAATCTCTTTTATATCTGAAAATGTTAATCTATAAACTAACTAGTGAATTGTACTGAAAGAAATCATAACTACCAAAAATTTTGCATATGGAAAAGAACAATCATTTATTAAGCATTTACTATGTGCTAGGCACTCTGTGCAGTGCTTTACAAATATTGGTTCATTTGATCCTCACAACAACTTTGGGAGGTATATGCTCTTATTTTCCCTATTTTACAGTTATGGAAGCTGAGGTTCAGAGGGGTTAAGTGACTCATCCAGTGGTCACTCAGCTAAAAAGTGCCTGAGATTGGATTTGGGTACAGATTTCCTTATTCCAGGCTCAGCACTGCACCACCTAGCTGCCACATAGACCAGCTGTACATAGTTACAATTTCCTAGATGACTGAGGAATAAGCATCCTCATGATAACTCAGCACTTTAAGGTTTGTAAATTGTTTTACTTACAAGAACTTTATGGGTTCGGTACCTCCAAGAAGTGAAGTGATCATACAGTTCCAATCCAAAAAAGGATTCAAACCAAACAAATGGAGAGTGGTGGGGGGGGGAGGGTTGAATGACATAGCAGCTATTATTATGTGCATTAATGACTATGACCACTCAAGGAAAATCAACCAGAGGTTTTAGAAATGATCACTTCCATAGGTAATTTGGGTTAAAAAAATCCTGTTATGCTTTTCACTTTGACTTGTTAATGGGATCTTTATTCTTCTTTTCACTTGACTCTTGTTATTTATGCTTGTCCCTGAACTTAGGTCAAGACAATTCAAATCTGCAAGAATTTATTAAGTGCCTTCTAATGGTTAGGCACTGTGGCAGGCACTGGGGATATAAGACAAAAAAGAGAATTGTTCTGGCTCTCAAGAAGTTTATGTTCTCTATTCTTTACATAGTAGAAACTGAAGTTATTTTCTCAAGAAATGTTTCTATAGCACCATAGACAATGAAGTAATATCATTACTTAACATATACACACCAAGTGGTATAGCATCCAAATTTTTAGAGGAGAAGTTAAGGGAGTTATAGGAGGAAATAGCCAGCAAAACTGTACTAGTGGGGGACCTCAGCCTCCTCCTCTCTAAATTTGATAAATCTAAGCTGAAAATAAACAAGAAAGAAGTTAAAGAGGTGAATAGAATTTTAGAAAAGGTAAATATGATAGACCTCTGGAGAAAACTGAATGGGGATAGAAAGGAATATACCTTTTTGTCAGTGGTACATGGCACATACACAAAAATTGACCACATACCAGGGCAT
>JAQQSZ010016004.1:0-11137 GCA_028646595.1 Phalanger gymnotis | reverse complement strand
ACCATTGGTTCCCGAGCTGGCCCCTCCTAAGTCACCAATCCACACCCACACAGGTTTCACACCTGACAGGGCCCTGGGCCTGGGGCTTAGCACTTAACAGCTGAAAGTACTTGCACTCAAAAGAAACAAAAGCCATGCTAATGAGACAATTTTGCTTAACAACACAACTTCTTCACCAGAGGCAGCATGGCCTAGTGGATAGAGACACTTGGAGTGAGCAAGACAGGTTCAAGCACCATTTCCAACATATACTGCTGAGTAACCCTGGGCAAGTCACTTAACCTTCTAGTGCTGAAGGCAACTCTAAGACTCCAAGGCGCAGAGTAACTGGTAAGTTTCCTTCCTAGGAGTTCCCCATGCCAATGAAATCACAGGTCCATAAAAAAAATGCAAGACCTTGGGCATACAAACAAAAAACCCTCCATCCTTAGTGAGCTTATGTTCTACTGTGTGGGTATGAATTCAGAGAGGGAGAAAGGCTGTCATGGTAAGGTTTTGATTATAGCCTAGTATAGGTGGCATAGTGGGTAGAATGCTGGGCTTGGAGTCAGGAAGATTCTTCTTCCCGAGTTCAGATCAGGCCTCAGACACCTACTAGCTGTGTGATGCTGGGCAAATCACTTAACCCTGTTTGCCTCAGTTTCTTCATCTGTAAAATGGGCTTCTTGCTGAGTTCAAAACTTTAACATCTTTGCCAAGAAAACTCCAAAAGAGGTCATGAAGAATTGGACTCAACTGAAAAGCAGAATTTCCCTCTTATGATCTCTCATCATTCCATCTGATGAGCACACAAAAGTTGTGCCCTCTTATGTCCTTATTTTAAGTGGCAGCACCCCATGTAGTGGAGAGAAAAATAAACCCACTGAATCTGGATTTAGAGGACCTGAGTTGAATCCTGACCCTCTTATTTATTCTATCTACCTAATACTAATATAACTCTTTAAGATTTGCAAAGAGGTTTTTTTTGTGTTATTTTATTCTCACAACAACCCTATGAGGTAGAGTTACAGTTTTTTTTTTAACATATGTAGAAACTGAAACAAACAGTGTTTAAGTGGCCTGCCCACAGCAAGTGTCTGAGGCCAAATTTGAACTCAGGTCTTCCTGACTCCAGGCCCAGCTCTCCATCCACTCTGCCACCTAACAGATGTCAAAGTGGATAGAATGACTGACTTGGAAATTCTGCATCAGGTACTTATTAGATGTGTGACCCTGGGCAAGTCACTTAACCTCTATCTATCTCAATTTTCTCAATTGTAAAATAGGGATCATAATAGCACCTCCCTCTCAGCGTTGTTGTGAGGATCAGAAGAAATATTTGTAAAGCACTTAGTATAGTGCGGACACAGCGAGTACACAGAAATACAGATTTAAAAAAAGAGGTAGAAGGAGCATATATAGTAGGCACTGAATAAATACTCGTTTCCTTCCTTCCTTAGTCAAGGAATTCATTTTACCTCTGGGACACAGTATCCTCAAAATTAAAAAAAAATAGTATTGCATCAGGTGATCTCTGACTTTTCTTCCAGCCCTAAAACAACGGGCCCAATGAGATAACTGAGCACACATCCTACAAAATGACTCTAGGCTATTTTAGTTTCAAGAGGCAAAGTGATTTAGTAGACAGAAGGCCGACTTCAATGTCAGGAAGACCCAGGTTCAAGGCTACCTCTCACACACACTGGCCTTAGAACTCTGGTGAAATCTAGTTAACCTCTTGGCTCCTCAGGCATCTATCCAGGCTGAGATGCATGGGTAGGGGCAATTTCCACACTGTTCATGAAACAGAAGTCTGCACTTAAAATGTTTCAGATTTTTAGTGGCAGTCTCAGCTCCTAATCTAAGAATCTCCTTAGAATTGGAAGGAGTTTAGAAATCAGCTAATCCGAACTCTCTCTGAAGCATCAGTCTCTTGCTGAAGAGGGATTTATCAGGAAGGGATCAGAAATCGGTGAAAAGCAAAACCAGAACCCAAAAGGACCCCTGGTAAATGCCAAACAACAGGAAAACAATACAAAGGAGCCACTGTAGCTGCATTCTCTTATTGAACTCATTCTAAGCAACAGCATCGTGTAGGAGTAGAAAGAATGCTAAATTCCGAGTTAGGAGACCCAGCTGCTTGCTGCTTACTACCTCTAGGATAAAAGGCAAATGCCTCGGCTTGATATTCAAACCTTCCATAATCTGACTCTAGTCTCTCATTCCATACTTACTGCAAATTACACTCCTTCATGCACTTCTCATTCCAGCTGAACCAGCCCATGTGCTGTTCTCCACATTTGGTATTCAGTCTTCCACCTTCGTGCCTGGAACATAAGCCCTATCCCCATCTGCTACTTAGAAGCCTTACCTTCTTTTAAGCCTCAATTCAAGTGCCGCCTGCTAAGAAAGTCATACCCAGTTCCCCTGGTTGTTAGTGCTCTGCACATTTCCCCAAATTATCTTGTACCCGTTTACCTATTGGCAGTTAGATATGGCAAAGGATAGAGCTCCAGGCCTGGAGTCTGGAAGACCTGAATTCAAAGTTGGCTTCAGATGCTTACTATCCATGTGACCAAGTGACAAGTCACTTGTTTGCCTCAGTTTCCTCATCTGTAAAATGAGCTGGAGAAGAAAATGCCAAACTGCTTCAGAATCTTTGCCAAGAAAAACCCCAGATGGGGTCACAAAGAATCAGACGTGAACATTTTTCTGCTAACTTTTGAAAATTCCCTCAGTAGAATGTAATCTCCTAGAGGGCAGAGATGACTTTTAACTTTTTGCCTTTAGGGCCTAGTGCTCTACCTTGCATCTAGGAAATGCTTCTTGCATTTCTGTGGGACCTAGGACCAATTGCTTGACCTCTCTGGGCCTCATCCATATCCAAAAACGATTGCAAGTAAATGTCTTCTAATTAATTAGATTTCCCACTTTCCTGCTACTTCCTTTTAAACCTGTATTTCTGTGACTTTTTTTTTTATCCCAGGGTATGAGATGTATTCAAGAAAGGGAAATTCTTTTTCAGAAGGCTTTTATTCCTTTATGTCATTCTACCACTATAGAATGGATGAAAAATCACTTCGTTTTTCCCTATAAAGGAAACCGAGAATCATCATTTTAGAGCACAGTTTTTAGATACTCAAGTAGCCTCTTTTTGATCAGCTTCCTCATCTGTAAAATGGGGAACAATAGTAGCTACCTCTCAGGGTTGCTGTGGGGTTAAAATGACATACTTTTGCTAAAGCACTTTGTCAACCTGACAGTGAACTGGAAGAAGACAAAGGGCATCTAGCTTAACCCTTTCAGTTCATAGGTGAGAAAACGGAAGTCCAGAAAGGCACAGTGGCAGAGTGTTATTATCTTATTATTTGTTATTTCCGGAGAGATAAACCATAATCCAGACTCCCCTTACTTAAAAGTTGTGTTCAGTCTCTGCATTCAACCCTAGCAATTTGATGCCTGGGATTCCTTTCTTTGGGGCTAAAATCAAAAGGGATGTGAGTCCTTTTAAATTTTAGTTGTTGCTGGAGGGTTCTGGCCAGAACAGGTATTTCCATAGGAGAGAAACACTGTTTTGCCTTGGATACCTGCATCTTAGTTGGGAGAGCTCTAAGAGGAGGAAGGGGTGACTATCACTGTCAATGGAATTGGGTTTCTGTGGCTGGATCCTAATAAGAGTCAAGTGGTGAGGTGGTACGATGAATAGCATGTTGGAGTCAAGATGACCTCAGTTCAAGTCCTGCCTCATCTGTTCCCTGTGTGACCCTGTGATACTCATGTAACCTCTCTTTGCCTCAATTTTCTCATCTGTAAAGCGAGAATAGTAATGATGGTGCCCACCTCTTTAAAGATAAAGTACCTGGATTTTATTCCTATCTTAACAAAAGTCAGACAAGTATAAGGTTAGGGGTGAATTGAGTCGATCTCCCAACCCCAGTTACAGTAACTAACAATACATTCTTTTTTTTTGGAGGGGGAAAGGCAGGGCAGTTGGAGTTAAGTAACTTGCTCGAGGTCACACAGCTAGTAAGTGTGTCAAGTATCTGAGGTCAGATTTGAAATCAAGTCCTCCTGACTCCAGGGCCAGTGTTCTACTCACTGTGCCACCTAGCTGTCTCACTAACAATATATTCTAACCATGATACTTTCATCAGACAAGAAGATGAAGTATCTATTGAACGAATTCACAAGCCAATCAAAGGCATTAAATTAATGTATGGCTTGAGCATCTTCTATAAAGTAGAAAACTGGTCTGGAACCCAGCAATGCTGTGTCTGGCAGCTTAGAGGAGAGATTAGTTCCAGCGAAGTCCCTGAGAAGCAATTGCTTGTTGGGAGTTGGGGAGCAGATTGGAGTTGAGCCTCTGCCTCTTGCCCCACCCCCTTGACCAGATGACAACCTTGTGAACTTAGAGTCTCAGAATATTTGAGGTTTTCATTCATGTCCTAGCATTGTTCCCAGAACATTGGATTTTAGGATCTACATCAGAATCAAAGGACAAACAGGAACACTGAGGAAAGGCAGCTTCAAGACTTCATGAGGAATTTAGCCCAAGAGGAAACTTCATGAGGACTCTATGAAGGAGAGAAAAGGACTTCTGTGGGTTGTTACCTCTGCACAGCATATGCTTTAAGTTGCTTGCACTCCCCAAACCCCTGAATCTGTATGCACAAGTGGGAAAGTATCACAGACTTTTGAGGGGGATGTTTTACACTAACTGTTCTTACTGTATCCCCTTAGTAAATACTCCTTTCTAAAAGCTAATTAGGGCTAGCTGATTAATTGATGCCACCTGCTAATAAATAGTGGAAGCACGCTGGTGGGGGCTTGTGTGAGTTTTTTGTCATTGGTTTTGCTGAGTCATTTTCAGTTGTGGCTGACTCTTTGTGACCCCATTTGGGGTTTTCTCAGTAGACATACTGCAGGGGTTGGCCATTTCCTTCTCTAGCTCATTCTATAGATGAGGAAACAGAAGTAAACAGGGTAAAGTGACTTGCCCAGAGTCACATGGCTAGTAAGTGTCTAAGGCCAGATTTGAACTCAGGAAGAGAAGTTTTCCTGAGTCCAGGCCCAGCACTCTATCTACTGTGCTACCAAACCAGAAACCCAGCTCCTTCTCCCTTACAACCCATCAGGGTCCCCTAAAATCCAGAGGGAAAAAGTAGCAACCTTGTTCTGGGGACCTTGCCTGCTAGTGCTAATGGAAGTTGGGAAAATAGCTTAAGAGCATTTGCTAGTCAGGTAAATAGCAGAATTTGTATTCAAATTCGGGTCCTCTGACTCTAAATCCGGTGCTATTTTCATGACGCCATGTGCCTCTTTGCATCACACCACCTGTGCAGTAGAGACTGGGATTCTGAGTAAGTCCAAGTTAAATTCATCCTTCTAGTCTCCTAGACCCACAACTTTGTCGTTATTCTCCACTACTTACTCTTCCACACCCAAAGTGAGGGGTAGTCAGTTAATCTTACAGATTCTACCACCAGCTCTCACATCTGTTTTCTTCTTTATGCTTGCCTGGCTACCACCACAGGTACTGCATAGAGGGTGCGTCCACCCAGCCTGTGATCTAGGGGACTACCCAGAACAACCTTAGTTTTAGCCCTCATTACCTCCTGGTATTGCAATAGCTTCCTAATTGGTCTCCCTAAATTCAAGTTTTTCCCTTCTCTAATTCATCCTGTATCTAGCTGTTAAGTGATATTGCTTTAGGAATAAAAGCATAGGCCCTTGATGAAGTAATCCCAAGGATCCTTGGTCATTTAAAATCCACCACAACTCTTCCAGGCTTATAACAGGATACTTTCCTTCACACATGCTGTGTTCCACTTCTTTTTGTTTGTTTGTTTTTTGGAGGGGGGAGGGCAGGGGTTAAGTGACTTTCCCAGGGTCACACAGCTAGTAAGCATGTCAAGCGTCTGGTCCTCCTGACTTCAGAGCCGGTGTTCTACTCACTGCACCACCTAGCTGGCCCTATGGTCCACTTCTTAGCAGAACTAAACCTTTTACTGTTCTTTACACTCTACAATCCACCTTCCATTGCTCTGCTCTTGCATAGGCTCTCTTTCATGACTGGAACACACTCCCTTATAACCTCTTAAAATCTGTAGTTTTCTTCAAAACAGCTCAAACACCACTTTACGAAGCCTTTCCTAATCCTACCATCCCTGGTGCTTACTCCTTTCCCCAAGTACTCTGTATTTCTTTTGAATATATTTTATCCATTCTTACATATGTGCATTTTCTCTTCTGTAAGACCCTTGAAGGTAGGGATTTTTACGTTGTCTTTGTACCCCTTGCTGGACCAGGCAGACCACCTCATTTTCCCATTGACTAGACCCATCCTGTGGACGAGAACCAGCATCTCTCTCAGCCGGAGAGATATAGCCCAAACTCAAGGAACTGCCTCCTGTCTGTTAGATATTCAGAAAGACCTCATCGTGCCGAGGACAGGCACACATACAGATGAAGTTTCTGAACCTCTCATACCCACTTAACTGTACTCTACCTCCGCCTGCAAACATAGCCTGGGATCTGATCGCCTGCTGGCCCCCTCCCTTTGCTGCTGTGCCGCCTTGGATAAATCGTTCCCATTTGTCAGTAGGGGCGGCTTGTAGGGGCTTCTTCTACATCAGGAGTTTCTCTGCTATATTGCGTATGGTCCATTATTGATCTTAGTTGATTCTATTTAGATTTATATATTTTGGAAACATAGTAATAAAAGAATATTGACTCCTAAAAGCACAATGCCTGGCTGCTTAGTAAATGCTTGTTGATTGATATGATTATATTTATCATAGATGTGTATGTTGTGGGGGTGGGTGGGAGCTGGGTGCAATTAAAATATCGTATTCGCCTTAGATCTCTGTGCAGTATCCTCCCCCACCCCCACCCCCTTCACTTCAACTCAATTTCATTCAATGCATTCCAGCAAGCATTTAAAAAAGTGCATATTATGCACAGGTAGTAGGTGGTAGGCTTACTATGATAGATCTTGGGGTGGGTGGTGAGTAGAAAGATAAAAAACAAGCTGGGCCCTCGTGTGTAATCTAGGGGGAAAACAAGCATTGATATGTAAATTGAAAATATATACAAGTGAATTTCAGCAACTGCAGGTGGAACAGGGTGAACAAAATCAAAGATTCATAGCTGCAAAGGACTTTAGATTAGAGAGTATTAAGTCTAAACCCCTCATTTTTTATAGGTGAAAAAACAGAAGACCAGAAAGGTTCAATGACTTGCCCAAAGTCACACAGCTATGACATATCTGGGGCATAATTTGATCCCAGGTCTTTAGGTCCATTTTCCTATCTACTATATTACACTGCCTGTCAGGAAAGGTTAGTGTAGGAGGTGGCACTTGAGCCGAACAGGATACAAATATCTGGGTATGGCGGCCCATGGCAAATTAAGGCAACTGACTGAGCACTGGATTCATAGTTGGAAGACATGTGTTCAAATCCCACTTCTGCTACCTGTGTGGCCTTAGACAAGATACTTCACTTGGAGGACCTGTGTGGTGTTAGATAAGACTCTTCACTTTTCCAGGCCTCACTCTCCTCTTCTGTAACATGAGGGTATGGATCCTATGGCTTCTAAGTTTCCTTTCATCTCTAAATCTATGAAACTCTGCTCTGATTGGACCGTGTACTTATAGACTCGGCTGATATGGCTGCTCCAAGAATAAATCCCAATGCCTTGACTTTAAAGTTTCCTCCCTCTCTGCAGAACCAACGTGTGGATCTGCCTTTTGACCTAACCATAGTCTAAAAAAGTCCACTCTGAGTCTTAACTCTTTCCCAATAATATGTCTCTTTGTGGTCAATGAACCTAAGTGAAAAATGCATCCTTCTAGCCATGTATTTATTAGATCTCTGGTAGCATAAAAGCCTCATTTCAGAGTAATGCTCAGAATGAATTGCTTCCCTGATTGTATCGTTAGAATGCACATGGAGGACTTCCTCATTCTGCATTCTAAGAGGACAATGTATCTTAGGGAGCATTAAGGATGCAAATTCAAACCATCAGGGCAATCAGCAAGAGACAGCTCAGACATGTGCAGGAGTCAAGCTAGAGACTTTATTCCAAGCCTCCCCTTAGGATGAAGGCCTCCAGTAACACCTGGCCCCAGCTCCTGTCCCTGTGTGATCCTGGGCAGGTCACTTAATGTTTTTGTGGCTCAATTTCCTTACTTTTAAAATGAAATATTGGACTCGGTGGCCCCTAAGGTACACCTAAATTATGATACTACAAAAACAGGGGCCTCCCTTTTCTGGTCTGTGTAAGCTTTGAGTCAGAACTCCATTGCAACCCTCAGCAATGCTTCCTCGTGCTTGGGAGTTTACATAAATAAGAAGGGTATTTTCACAAGGTTCTGGGGCTCTGAACTTTGCCATCAGTCACCACCTTCAGAGCAAAGAAAATGAATGGCGCCGCTGCACTCCATCCAGCACCCTCATCATTCTCCCTGCTCTACCCTTTTTATCTTGCCCGAGATCCGCTCCCAGAGATAATAGTGAATCATTCTCAATTCGGTTTGGCCTTGCTCCTGTGAGAGAAATTACTCTTCCCTGGCCAGTGTGGAAAATTATAAAAGTGATTAAAAGCTTCCCCTTTCTTCCCTCTGTCATTGGATCTTTTTTTTTCTTTGTTGTTCCATAGATTGGTCAGAAAGAACTTGTCATCGTAGTTACACAACTGTCTTGTCCCCAACTCCCAAGACTAGCTGCCGATTTGCTATTCCTTAGTCCATGAATGTTACTTGTATCAGCTACAAACTTAGATTCAGAATCAGGGCAGCTGAGACATTAGCTTGGATAGCATTAAGGAAGCCTATGTAAGAAATTCCTTCAATGTAGTGATACTTAGATTCAACCTTTTTTGTTGATGTTGTCGTCCATCTCTTTGTGACTCCATTTGGGGAAGATGCTAGAGTGGTTTGCCGTTCCCTTCTCTGGTTCATTTTACAGATGAAGAAACTGATTTAGGCAAACGGAGTTAAGTGACTTGCCCAGGGTCACACAGCTAGAAAGCGTCTGAAGTCAGATTGGAACTTAAGTCTTCCTGACTCCAGGCCTAGCTCTGTGACTTTTGTTGTTGTTGAGTTGTTTCAATCATGTCTGACTCTTTGTGAGTCCATTTGGGGTTTTCTTGGCAAGAATACTGGAGTGGTTTACCATTTCCTTCTCCAGCTTATTTTACAGATGATCAAACTGAGGCAAATAGGGTTAAGTGACTTGCCCAGGGTCACATAGCTAGTAAGTGTCCGAGGCCAGATTTGAACTCAGGAAGATGAGTCTTCCTGACTCCAGACCCAGCACTCTGTCCACTGAGCCACCTCGTGTGACCTTGAGTAAAGTCATTTTACCTCTTTTGGAGTTTTCTGATTTGTAAAATGAGGTGGGTGAACTATAAAAGCTCAAAGTTCTCAGGATCTCTTATCCTAGGGACACTCTCCTAGGGTGCAAGATGCTGATAAGGGTGCTAACATTTCTTTCTTTCTTTCTTTGGCTGCTGTGTCCACCATTTATGTGCTATTATTATTCTGTTATGGGAAAAGATTTAATTCAATTCCAAGAACAGTTATTAAATGCTTACTATGTGTCAGGCATTGTGCTAGGTGTTAGAAATACAATGACAAAAACAGGATAATGCTTACCCTCAAGGAGTTTATGCTATGTATCTACCAAAATACTTTTTGTCATTTGCTTTTTTTATGTTTTATTATCTTAATTTTTAAATGATCAAGAATTATTTTTTTCTTCTTTCTACCTCCCCCCACATATTGAAACAAAAAAAAAATGAAGAAAGGAAGGAAGAAATACGAAGCCTCTGTGTCATGTAAGCAGTCACACAAAACTTATTCTGACAATGGCAATGTCCAAAAATGTATATCTTTTTCTGCATGTCAATCCATCGTCAATCTGTCATGAGGTGGACAGTGCTCTCCTTATAATACCTTTGCAATTATGCTTGGTCAGAATGTCATTGATCAGAGTTCTTAACTCTTTAAAAAATTGCTTTTTTTTTTTAAAAAAAACATTGACTTTCTAGAAATTGTCAAATTCTGCTCACTCCTCTCTGCATCAGTCCATTGAGTTTTCATGTCTCTGTGAAACCACCATTTTTTTCATTTCTTATAGCACAATAGTATTCCATTCCATTAGTAATACAATAATATATTTTTCTTTCAAACCAAGTACCTGAAATGGGTTAGAGTTTAGGTGGAGAAAAAAACTTGTGAGAAGGACAAGTAACTGGAGTTGACTGGTGTAGAAGAGAGGGAAAATGAGAGCAAAGAGAAAGAAGACTTTGGAATTTCGAGGAGCAGAGGAATGAGGAGGGTTGCAGAAATTAAATTTATTTCAGTCTTACAAGCTCCTACCATGATGCACTTACCTACTAAGCACTAGCAGGATACAAAGACAAAAATCAAAGTTTTATCTATCCTACATTCAACTTGATCAGTGCCTTGATGAGAAATATCTTTGCCAATTTGATAGAAATTTCTTCAGCCATTTGTGTTTGTTTTGTTTAAGCCAGTACCTACAGAGCCAGGCCAGATTTGTTTTAAGTCAAAGTTCAGGGTTGGAATTCCATTCATACAATCCTAATTCATAGTAAAAGCCCATCTATTGAAATGGTAAGATTTTATGAAGGAGAGAAAGAAATCAGAAGAAATAATAAGAAAAAGAAGTAAAAAAAAAAAACCAAACCCTTCAGCTGTTTCAGGACCTTTTAAAGAATAAATCCTTCCCAAAAATATACAGAAAAAACACAAAAAGAATTCAAGAATAACTTAACAAAAACAAGAGAATGATTTTGGTACTACTTTGTTAAATTTAATATATAGAAGATGGTAGCTGGAAAGCAGGGACTAGTATGAGCTCCCCGCCAAGTCCCTCCAAAAACCTCTAAAAAATGGCTCTGAACCAATTCTAGAACTGCAGAACCGACAAAACAGCAGAGAGAAGCAGGGCTCCAGCCCAGGACAGCCTGGATGGTCTCTGGGTAAGGTCTATCCTGCACGGAGCTGGGAGCGGAGCGGAGCAGAGCCAAGTGTGGGCGGCGTGGACCAACCAGAACAGGAGCCTGGCAGAGTGGGCCCTAGATCCCTGAATCAGTGAGCTGTGGCAGTTACCAGACTTCTGAACCCACA
>JAQQSZ010016003.1:0-11137 GCA_028646595.1 Phalanger gymnotis | reverse complement strand
AATTAGCGAACCAACCTCCCCATTCCAGTATTGTGAACACAAGCCTCCAGGCCCAGTAGGCCCGCCTCACAAGAGTAGCCAGGAGGCCACAGAAAAATAAGATGGCATAAATCATATTCACCGGCCTCAAGACCTTGCTCGAACTCCTGGGTCCACACAGGGGTCGGCTCTGCTTCGGATTTTTTTCCAGCTGTAGTTTCTCGCCTCTCCTCGCAGCCAAGCCTCTGGCGTTCTCAAGCCCCGCCTCAACGACTAGAGACCAGAGTCCAGAGACCATTGGTTCCAGAGTTGGCCCCTCTTAAGTTATTAATCTACGCCCACACAGGTTTCACACCTGATAGGGCTTTGGGCCTGGGGCTTAGCATTTAACAGGTGAAAGTACTTTCATCGTAAACAAAAGCCAAACTCCTCAAGGGCACCTGTTAAACTAAGCCCATTTTGCCTTACTGGCACACTGGAAAAGTTGAAACTCCAAATAAGTTTTACATTTACTCTACGATCAGTACCCTTCTCTTTTTAACCTTTATCCCTACAACAAACAACCTTGTGACTAGTTCAATATAAGTCTTAGGCTATAAAATGCCCAAGCATTGGTAGGTTATGGAAACTGTAGATTAAATGTAATATGTCAGAAAAATCAACATGTCTCTAGTCTCCAACTTCTATAGGAAGCTGTCTACCTTATTCTTATTGGAATTAATAACCATTTTATTTCTAATGAACACACTTTTCTTCCCATATTGCCTCCTACACAGAAACCAGCAGCTTGAAAATATAAACAAAAATAACAAAGACCTACCATACAAAAACATTAGGGAGTCTGTATTATCTGTATATAAAACATAGCCTGAAGTTAGAAATTCAGGAATGGACATCACTTTTAAGGGCTCTCACTAAATAAAAAATACCTAAAAAATTATCTCTTGCTTTTGTATCATAGGAAAACTGACTGTGAAGCCCATTAACCTGTAGTAATATTTTGTAATGGATGATGGAAACAATACCACTTTTAGCCTTAATCTACACTACATCCATTTTTCACAGGACCTTTGTGATTAATCTCCAGGTTTCCTCTTCTATGCCTATGTTTATGTGTTCTGATCCATCTGGCATTGTCCTCAGTCCTGCCTGGAATGTCCAGGAATTCTATGCATTCATCAATGCTCAGTTAAGTCTCATCTCCTTCATGAAGCCTTCTAAGACTATTACAGCCTTCATAAGACCCTTCTATGCTTGGAACTCCTATTGCAATAAATGTCTGTAGTATACAATTTGATTTTTGTTTTCTATTATTTCACCTGTTTGTTTCATACTCCCTTCACTAAGACTTTGAGCTTCTTTCACGGAAGAGGCTACTTCCTAAAATCCCCTTCAAGTTAATGTATTGTTCTCAATATTTCACCAAGAACCACTGGAGTTCCTTCAAACATTAAACTCATAAGGAACATTTTGTCTCCTTTGTCAGAAGTCCTGCCATCTGGATAAAGGACATGTTCTTCATTAAAAAACAAACATATCTCCTTTTTCTATGTTGTCTCTATTGGTGACTTCATCAGTTCCCATGGTTTTAATTATTCTCTCTATGCAGGTGACTCACAGATCTATGTATTCTGACCCAATCTCAATCCATAGCTCTAGTCATGTATCATTGGGAATTTCAAATTAGATGCTCAATGTCCTCTCAAACTCAACATTTCCAAACCAGAATTCATTATTTCCCCTCAAAGCCTTCCCTCTTCCAAACTTCCTTATTACTATCAAGAGCATTACCAGGATCTGCCATTCCCTTCTCCAAATCATTTCACTAATGAGAAAACTGAGGCAAACAGGCTTAAGTGACTTGTCCAGCGTCACGCAGCTAGTAAGTGTTTGAGGTCAGATTTGAATTCAAGTCTACCTGATTGCAGGCCCATCAGTCTATCCACTGTGTGACCTAGCTGCCCTGGGTTCATTACCTTGGCATTATTCTGATATACCCATTCTCCTCTACTTCATAAAGGCAGTCAGTTGTTCTATTTCTCCCTGAGCAACATTCTTCATTTCTGGCTCCCTTTTCTCTACTCACAAAGCTTCAATTTAGTTAAGAGACTTGTAAACTCTCATTTAGACCATTATGATATCCACCTCACTAGTATCTCTGCTTTCAAAGTGATTTTTTACTTGAAAATCTGTTCCCCTTCTTATTGAAATTCAGTTACACCCTATTGCCACTAGCACAAACTAAAAACTCCTCCCTTTGACTTAAAAACCCTTTTTTTTTTGGAATGGGGGAGGCAGGGCAGTTGGGGTTAAGTGACTTGCCCAAGGTCACACTGCTAGTAAGTATGTCAAGCATCTGACTCTGGATTTGAACTCAGGTCCTCCTCACTCCAGAGCTGGTGCTCTACTCACTGCACCATCTAGCTGCCCCCTTAAAAGCCCTTCTCAACCTAGCCATAACATATCCTTCCAGTGTCTTTACAATTTCTTCTCTCCCACATTTTGTAGTCTATTCTAAGTAGCCTTCTTTTGATTCCTCACATTTATAACTTCATAGCCTATTTCTATTCCTTTGCAATGACCACCTCTCTCACATGGAATTTAAAAGTCCTCAAGTGCGGCCCTTTGACAGAATCCAAACTTCACAGAACAAATCCTTTTGTTAAAAGTATTTGTTGAGGACCTGGAGGGCCACATGTGGCCTCAAGGTCAAAGATTCCCCACTGCTGGTCTAGACTCTAACCAATTTGTGTGCCTTGGATCCCTTTAGCAGTCTGATGGAGCCTGTGGTTAACTTCTCAGAATATTGTTTAAAAAAATAAAACATGTAAGAAAAATAAGGAAGCTAATTATATTAGAATACCATTTCCTTCCTTCCTTCCTTCCTTCCTTCCTTCCTTCCTTCCTTCCTTCCTTCCTTCCTTCCTTCCTTCCTTCCTTCCTTCCTTCCTTCCTTCCTTCCTTCCTTCCTTCCTTCCTATCTATCCTTTCTATCATCTAATTCACATACCCTACATTAAAAAACCCTTCTCTAGAAGAAGTGTTGTAACTTCTTAAAGCCTGATCCTTTTAGGTAAATAGAAGAAGATTAGTACCTAAAATCATCATCTGATGGTTAAATATGGTGACTCATTTGAGAAAAGGAATAGAGGAACACTCATGAGCTAACTCTCTTTGTCCTACTGTTGTGTTCACTATTCTTCATAGGTTACAACTTCTGGTCTTTCTGTTTGCTTCTGGAATTATTTGTTCATTGCACATGCTGATTCTTAGAGTTCCTTTTGATTTAAGTGCAAAATTTGTCCTTTGTGAGAAAAACTTTCCACATTGCTCTCCATCTTGTCTTGTGTCCTCCCTTCTTCCAAGCCCAGCTTGAAGTTAACTTTTTATTTAAGAAGTATGTCATAGGAACTTAGATTTAAAACTTAATGAGATCTTGGAGGACATCTAGTACAGACCTCATGTTACAGATGAGGAAACTGAAATTTAGAGAAGTCCATTGACTTGCCCAATGTCACCCATGTGATAATTACCAGACATACGATTTGAACCCAGATTCTCTTATGCCATCTACAATGCACTTTCCACTGAACTATCAAGTCACTTCCTGATAAGAAATCATCCAGTCACTGTCCCTCCACCCCAACTTAGAAGATGAGAAGCTGAAAATGAAGTACAAAACTAGATTTCATAATGAAAGAGACAAAAATTCTTTTCTCTGGGGCCAAGCAGAACATCTCCAACCTCTTTTTCACATAATAATATTTTGAATTTTTGAAGATAGTTACCATATATCCACTACGTCTTCTGTTCTTCACATAAATGTCCACACTTCTTTGTATGCCATCATTTCTAGTCATTTCATATGCTGATTGTAGTTTGGAAACTTTGAGGGAGAAGGGCAGAATCACAACTGTATCTTTGGCTCTTCACTTGTAAAATTAAATCCAGGTGAAATTCAGAATTTTTTTTGAATCTTGCTGCCATATTAAAACACACACACACACACACACACACACACACACACATAAACCCTTAGAACAAAATGCTAGTCCAGCACTGTACTTTTTACTGATTTGTGGGAATTGCTGTCACTTGTCAGTCTTGATAAATTGGTTCATATAAAGGATAGTTCTGTTAACGCACAAAGCCCTCTGGATTTTGCTTGGTCAGGGTAGTTATTATTTACGCCGAAACACCTATGATCTTTCCCAGTTTTCAAGGCAAAAAAAAAAAGCTATTCACTTACCAACTTTTTGCAGGCCCAGCAAAGCCTGCTAATCAGGTGCAGGCTGTGGTCTCCTTCCTGCCAAGATAGAAGCAGAGCCTCTGAGTTCTGCACATACCTCAGATGCATTCAAGGGTACACCTGGTGCTGGTTAATTGGGTGAAAAGGTTTTGCTCGTGAGTGGAAAGGAATTAGCGACAGAAATTTTTCTACTGCCTCCACCCCCTGAGGTAAGATGAAAAGCCTGACTGACAGCCCTGTTTTATAAGAAAATATGGGTCAAAGCTGAGATACACATCTGGAAATGACACTAGAGGTCATCTAATCCAATGTCCATATTTTGTAGATGAAAAAATAGAGCACCCTAGAGGTGAAGTGACCTATACAAGGTCATATGGGCAGTAAAGAGCAGAATCAGAATTTGAACTCAAGACTTCTAGCTTTAAATCAAGGCATATTGGGTGAAGAGTTGATTAATATGGCTTGTCTTTTTCCTTTGTTTGGAAAGGGTAACTGAAAATAAAAAGAAAACTCAGAGAAATGGGATAGTTGGCCTATTTGTGTATGTGTGTGTGTGTTCACTTAATAGGATCAAGGTAGCACAGTTTGGCGATCTAAAAAAGCCATTTGGATATGAGATTTGTCAGAATATGATTTAGGCAAGTTGCAGTGAATTCTGCTTCTTTTATTTTTCAAAGTAGAGTGGCGGGTGGGGAGGGGAAAGGAGAAAAAGAAAAAGAAATCATACTACACAGTAAACTATTGTTGAAGACCAGTGGAGGAGAATTTGAGTCTTGAGAACACTGGGTTTGGACCTTTGGATGTGAACAATGGGCCTGATGTGCCCAGGAGGAAGAAATAAAGGACTTGCTTTTGGGAAGTGTAGTAATTCCTTCAGGCTATTTACTGTAATTTAGTGCTCTGAGAGATGCCCTAGAGTACTGAAAGAGTTAATGGCCCTGGAAAAATTGAACCAATTACTCCCCTTTTCCAGGAAAGATCAGGTCCATTATGTATAGAAAGAACTTTATAAGCAAGAACATTCAAAATGGGTTTCACTGTAAGTGGTTTTCCTAGGTCCCATTTCTGGACTGTCTGTCCCCTTTTTTTTCCTTCCTGGGAAAAGCAGTAAAATGCACACTTTTAACTAAAGGGGAAAGAATGGAATTTTATGATAGATAGGGAACATTATAAGTTCCTTCTTGTAGCCAGTAAATCTTGATTTTTTAGGTAGAAGGAAAGGAGTAATAGAATGTTGTTTTTTTGACTGATTTCCTAATGTTTCTGATGCAAAATGATTCCTGATTTTCCACGTGTTTGTGGTTAAGTAGCAAGACTGAGAAAAAAAGAAAATTTCAAAAAAATAAGGAAATAGATTGTAGTTGCCTGTAAGAAAACAAGTTATGGGATAGACTTGATGCCAGATAGAAACTTACAATGAGAGCTTAAGAGAGCAAAATTCAATCTGGCTCTGCAATCCATTGGTCCATTCTGAGCCTAAAGGGCTACATGGAAACTCAGGAATTTAGCTTTGCCAATAATTGCTCTTTATTTCATTGGCTTGGGGTCTGATCACAGTGAGCTTGATTGGCTTCCTTGGGGAGTTCGGTTTGAACTGAGATGTATTGGTCCTAGAGAGTGTTTATTTTCATGAATACAAAATTGAGCCAAACCACCTTGCCTGCCAACCCACTTGCCAAAGGAACATTTACGCACAGCAGGAATTCACTAGTGGACCAAAATACAAAAGCCAGTCAGCCATGACAGTACACATTGACTTCTTCTTAAGAAAACATGCCCTGCAATTCTGGCCAACTGCATTTCCCCACTTTATCTTTGTCATCTCTGTCTCTGGGCTTCAGTTTCTCTTTCTGAAGGCTTCTCGTGATTTCACTTCCAAGCCTGTAGGGCCTATCAGCTTAAAGCTAAAGGAGAGGCTTAGATAGTCCTTTTAGCACTCAGCCTAGTCTGCCCCAGGTGCAGTGAAACTATTGTAAAGTGTGCAGTGAATGACATTTGCCCAGATTGGGGGAAAAGAAACACACAAAACTGTTTCCTAGAGTTTCTGCCCTTTGGAGAATTTGAATATGTCATTTCCTAAAGACTCATTTGGCCAGGCAGCTGGAACATGTCACTGTGAGGCATAGTAATGTTCTGGACTTAACTCTTTTAATTCATAGATCCCAAAGCACTTTTCAAATAAATAAATACTATTACACATGTTCTGGAACTGGGGAAAGTCAAGGACAGGAAAGTTAACTTTCCTTCCTGAACTTGTATAGGGAATGAGTCAGGAAACAAGTCAAGGATAGAGATCGGGAAAACACACTATTCATTATTCTGGTACTATTAGATCATAGTTATTTCATCCAGCACAATGCATTCTAGTTAAAAATAATGTGATAATAACCCTTACATTTAGGTAGCACTTTACAATTTCCAAAGTGCTTTCACTCATTATCACATCTGAAGTTTGTGACAACCCTATGAGATAAATAAGGGCAGCTGCTCTTAGCCTTAGTTCATGGATGAAGAAACAGGCTACCATTGGCCCGAGCTAGAGAGTGGTAAAATCAGGACTAGAATTCAGAATTTCTGAGTCATCAGGGATGTTTCCTGTGTACATATCTCTTCTTCTTCCTAGTTATTAGCTCTTTAAGTTCATTTTTTACTAAGATCAAGACCTGAGAGACACCTCAAAGCATACATTGTCTAAACCAGAGGTGTCAAATACAACACCCCTGAGTGCTGCCCCAACCAGATTAAAATATAATTTGGAAAATAAATGAAACTACCAAAACACATAGATAATGGTACCTTTTAATACTGTTAATATGTAGCCAGCAGGGATTCTTATACATGGTTTTGTGGAACCCCATTTCTATTTCCGCTTAATATGACTATTCTAAACAACTGCATGTACAGATCCACAAGAACAACAACAATGACCAAACAAAACTGAGGTCCAAAATAGTGATATGACATGCTGAAGATCACATATATATTAAATGGCTGTAACAGGGTCAAAACCCACATTCTGACTCCAAATCTTATACAAGTGTCATTCTATCATCCTGAAAATTATTTCATTTTATCGATTTATGATATTTTTATTTTTACCTTTAGAACGACTATCATTCTGAATTAATACACAGAAGACATTGCTCATGGAAAGAGGGAAAGGGGGACTGAACCCGACTTGGCTTGTTTGAGTCCATTTTGTTATCCATAAAATAGTGAGGATGATATTCACTTTCTCTGCCTTACAGAGGTGTTATGAGGCTTAAATGAGATAAAATACATGAAAATCTGTTTTAACAGAGCCCACATCCATTCTTTTTAATGTTGGCCATGTTCTTTTGATTGACTGAATAAGGCCCCAGCTCTAGTTTCAGCACATTTGCTGGCTAAACTCTAAGGCCTTCTAACAGATTTCAATCAGAACTCTGAAGATCTGATATTATATATACTATGTCAGCAGTTCGCAAACTTTTTTTGGTCCCAGGAAGCCTTTAAACTCTTAAAAATTATTACAGCCCACTTTACCCTTAAAAATATTGAGAAACCCAAAGAACTTTTGCTTATATAGATTGTATCTATTGATATTCACTATATTAAAAATATATATGGATAATTCAAAATATTTATAAATTTATTTGTAAGTAATAAGCTATCACATATTAACATAAATAATATATTTTAATGAAAAAACCTACATAAAAACAGCGAGAATAGTGATATTGTGATAGATAATATTGTAAATGTCCTTAATGTCTGGCTTAAGAGAAGACAGATGAATTCTGAACTGCTTCTGCATTCACTCTGTTGTGATATAATGTTTTGGTTAAATTGTAGGAAGAAAATCTGGCCTCACACAAATGTAGTTGAAAACAGAGAAGCTTATTTAATAGGCAAATATTAGTATGATTATATATTATATCAATTATTATATTAATATTGATATTAATTGGTATTAATATTAATGTTGAAAATGGTTTTGATTTCACTAACTCCATCAAGGTATCTCAGGAACTTCAGTTCATGGATCATACTTTGAAAGCTATTGTTGTTTGTATTCCACCCAAACTCCAATAACAACAAAAATCCTTACGAGCTTAAACTGACTCCAGACAAATAGAAAAAGCTCATATTTTCCTCAGATATAACTTGCATAAAATTATTATTGTTTATTTTTAGCATATATACACATGCACACACATATATGAAGAATGTATACATGCATGTGAACATATAAAGATATACACATTTGTTCTATCTATATTTGTGTGTTATGTAGGTATGCCATATATGTGTTTATATATAAATGTAATATACAGCACAGATGCATATTACATATTACACACACGCACACGCACACACACACACAATACATAAAGGTGGTGTGGAGTAATAGAGATGTGGCCTAAAAATAGAAAAAGTTTCAAAGCCCACCTCTGATACATTGACTCTATTACTTCTTGATACCAGCTCTTCCACACTTTGAGGCCATCTCCTTAGCTACCATGTTATGCTGCCTCTTTCAAATATAGATATTTTAAATGTAGAATCCCTATAAATGCTTCTCCTGTATTTATATTATTTCCATGGGGGGTGGAGGGGTGGATTGATGCCAAGCAAGTCTCAGATCTCTAAAACAAAACTTGTGCTCCCTTTTAATTGGCCTCTGTAAAAAGCTACAAATGTCATCATAATGCATGGAGATCTTTCCTACCTCAACATACTATGTTTGGTTTCATGACAGCATTTTTGATTGAGAAAATATGACCCCTCTCTCCACCACTTTCAACTTCTTTTTTATGTTTTTTCCTCATTAAATTGTAAGTTCCTTGAGGGGAGGATATTTACTAGCTGTGTGACCCTGGGCAAGTCACTTAACCCCTATGGTTTCACAAAAAAAGAAAGACAGAAAAGGGAAGAGAAGGGAAGAGGATATGAGGGGAAGGGAGAGTGGAGGGAAGGAAGGGAAGAGAGGAAAGAAACAAACAACAACAAAAAGTGCCTGGCATGTGTTGCTGTTGAGTTATTTTTCAGTCAAATCAGACTCTTTGTGACCCTATTGGGGGTTTTCTTGGCAAAGATACTGAAGTGGTTTGCCATTTCCTCCTCCAGCTCATTTTGTAGCTGAAGAAATTGAGGCAAAGAGGGTTAAGTAACTTGTGCAGAGTCACGCAGCTGATAAATGTCTGAGGCTATGTTTGAATTTAGGAAGGTCAATCGTTTTGACTGTAGAGCTGGCCCTCTATCCACTGCACCACCTAGCATATAGTAGACACTTAATAAATTTACATTTATTGACTGTTGATGACAAAACTAATCTGAATAGCATCTATAGTACTTATATTTGAAAAATAGCTAATACAAATATTTATATACATACGTATATGCATACAGATATATACACATATATGTCTTATATACATACATATATTCAGCCTACAGAAGACATGTTTGCTTATTTATTATTGTGAGTCACCCTGCATATTTTACATTGTGATGTCACAATTAGCTAGTTTGTCTCTAAGCCAAGAAGATCTGGTTTCCTGACCTATGTCTGAATTGTTTTGATTGTATGATTTGATATTGATTGTATTAATTTGATTGTATGACTGGATAAGTCACTTGACCCACTTGACCCACTTGGGCAGCTCTTCAAGGCTGTAAATTTCAGAGAAGGTGCTTACCTCATAACAATGAATTCTCAGGTCCAATCTTTATTCCTAAATAAAGATCAAAACACTAAGGATAGGTATGTAGATTCAATGACCACTTGCAATAGTTTTCCACAGGAGATATAGTTTAGGAGTCACTGATCCATAGGATAAGAGAATTTTAGAGCTAGAATCATATTAGAGACCATTTACTCTGACTTCCTCCACTTGTAAACGAGGAAACTGAGACTAGAGAAATCACCTGATTTATCCTAGGTACCCACGTTGCAAGCAGGAAAGTTAGGATTTGAATAATTTACTGTCAGATCAGTCCTCTTGGCTGACAGGCAAAACCCAGAAAAGATAGGTATTATTCTGCTTATTAAACCAAAGTCCAATCATTCACTGCAGAAATAGTCCAATTATCATGTCCTTTCCAACTAGGCATAGGCCACAGGACAATGTAGGCTCTGTGAAACTTACAAGTTTAAAGGAATATTTCATTCCCTTGAAGCGTCTATTCAGTTCCCTTATCAACTTTCCTGCTCATCTTTTCATAACAATACTGTACTTGGCAGAATAGTTACTATATACAAGGGAAAAAAAAAACCCCTGGATCAAAATTAAATTTCATTGGTCTTTCAGATAATAGATTTTAGTTAGATTATGCTGTTGTAGTTTTCCCCTTTAAGTCACCAGCCACCTCAGTAGACGTTAAGTTACTCGTGGACAGGGACCAATCAGTTTTCATCTTCAAATTATTTTTGCATTTCTTTTAGTTAATTAATGTCTAATCAATATTTATAGAATTGAATTGAGATGAGGAGAGGAACGGGTAAGTTAGTTCACCTAGCCAAACTTGAAGAGAAAAGCAGCAACAATGGTATCATTGGCAATTGTGCCAGGGTCTGTTGTCTTCAAAGTCTGTTGTTACTTCCCTGACAATTCAGTGTAGTAGAGCATTTTGAATGAGTCTGTCTGGGCTCATATTTTTAGCTTAGTTTTTGCTAGTAGAGGAGTTATTGACCATACTCTTACCTTGACTTTAAGTGAATATACTCATATATGTGCAAAAACATAGGGTACCTTCACCTCAATCAAACTAAAGGGCAACAAAAATTATATCAGATCTTCATTAAACACCTCTCTCTCTGCCTCCCTCCTCCTTCTCTCTCTCTCTCTCTTTCTCTCTCTCTCTCCCCCCCCCCTCTTTCTCCTTCTCTCTCTTTTTCCCCCCTCCACTTCATACATACACATACAC
>JAQQSZ010016002.1:0-11137 GCA_028646595.1 Phalanger gymnotis | reverse complement strand
GCAAGGAGGCACCAAGGACACCCAAATCTTGGGCCTGGGGCTTAGCATTTAACAAGATTAAATGAAATAGCTGAATCACCCAACGCAAACAAAAGCCAAACTCTTCAAGGGCACTTGTTGAACTAAGTGCTAAGGAGCCCATTTTGCCTTACTGACGGCAGTATGACAGCAGAAAACTGGAGAAATAAAAGTATTGGGGAAAATGTGAAAATCTGGAAAACAGAGATGTAGGAAATGTTCAACTTTTTTCTTCTTTTTTTGCAGGACCTGCAATTTTCATTGATATGTAAGGAACTCCCCGTGAAGAAATACCTACCACAAACAAAACGAGTGACTGTTTTGCAATTTTTAGTCTAAGAGAGTTGTCAAGTTACAAAGTTACCAAGAAGTCAAATGATTTTTCAGTTTTACACAGTCCATATAAATTATAGGTTGGACAATTCAGGATTTCTGGAATCTGAATCTCTCTCCACTAGGCCATGAGGCCTTTCAACCACATGCATACTGTTCTTTCATATGAGTTATGAACCATATCCATTGTCAAATTACAAGTTCCTTGGGAATAGGGCCTTATTTTTTGCCTTTCTTTGAATCTGTAGTGCTTAGTGCCTGGAATGTAGTAGGCACTTAATAAATGCTTATTGACTTGACCAATAATATTATTGTTTAAAGCACTAGTTAAGTCAAGGTTAACAGGCAATGTAGTCTCAAGCCACATCACAACGGCTGTCTTCAAAAATAAGAAAGGATTTGCTAGGAAAGAAATTTAAGACTCCTTTCTCTTCTCCAGGCATTTTATTTAAGTCTTCCCTCCTCCATTCTCCCTTCTACTTTCATCTACCTTCATCTTTCATATTGTTGACAGATAAGTCATCCTTATATTTATATATCTATTCATGCCATGCCTCTGCTTAATAACAATTCAGCTGACTTTTGAAGAAACTTCCATTGTCTGTCTCTCAACACAGATTCCACAATCTGTTGTCATCTTCCCTTCCTAGCATTAGCTTATACTATTTCCTTCCATATGCTTCATACTCTTTTGTTGTTCAGTTGTGTCTGACTCTCTGTGACCCCATGGATGCCAAATGGTTCTTTTTGAACTCTGAACCTGCCTTGCAGATTCTTATCTCTGATTCTTTTCTCATGCTTTTTCTTGTACATAAGATTCTTTTCCCTCCCTCAGCACTATGGTCATTGAATCCCACTTAGCCTTTATAACCTAACTCAAACAATACTTCCTCCATGAAGACTTCTCTGAATTTCCGCATTGATAATAGCCTGAGACTTGATCAAACATCATGTGATACTTGCTTTGCATGCTTCTAATGCATTTATTATATATTACTATGTATTATAAGTATTTATGTGCTTTGTTTTTCTGCTAGTGTGTAAGCTAAATGAGTTCAGGGACCTAGTCTTACCTGAATTTTGTATCTTTCCCCAGTTATGTAGGTGAGTTGGAACTATTTCTGCTGAAACAGAAAGTTCGTCCAACCTACTACAGGTATATATCTTGTTCTTTTGCTCATGGATACCAGTGACACATATGGGTTATTTATCCTATCCCAGCAGCACCAGCATCAGAGGGAAACTGGAATCATGTGAAGTAACCTTGGGATATAGAACTAACAGCAACAGCAGGGCACAGGAAACTGGTGTCAGCCACAGCTATGAGAACTCAGGCAGGTAAGGAAGTTGTGATACAAGGTAGATAGCATGAAAATTGTAGACTTTCCACAACTTGGAGCATGAGTTTTGGAGAAATTTGTTCTCTTCCCTACCAATTCATGAGTATGTGGGAGATGCTTCTCATTGGTACATGGAATCCTGCATGGCTTTTTATTTTTTACTTTGTTATTTTGCTCTAATTAAATATTCTGCTATTTGATTTATGGTCCTGGTTAGCTAGCACAGGGTAGGGGTGAGAGGTATGCTTTGAATCCTATATCTCCCTCGGAATGAAACCAGATAACACAGGATAACTTTGTGGCTGAATCTATAATGAAACAATGTATATACCCATCATGCACTATAAAACTGTACATAAGGCATGAGGAACATAGGAAGACACATTGTAAATTTGCTGAGAACTTTGATAGATCTGTGATCTCATTAATACAGGGAAACCCTCCAACAATTCAGCTCACACCCCATCCATGGATTCTAATGCAGGGAGACTTATTCATATCTTCCTTTAAATCTGCTGCAGGAAGACAACCCAACCTACTACAAACATCTCTCTTGCTTTTTTTATTCATGGATATCAGAGAAGCATATGGGTTATTCATCTATCCTTCTCTCTTGCTACATGATTGGCCCACTCCCAAATGTAGCTCTTTAATGCTTTCCTTTAATGCTTTTTTCTATATCACTTCTTTGTGGATATTTCTTCATTAGCAATATTTTTTCTACCTATTTATACCCATCATGTGTCTCTCCATTGCTCTTTGGGTGACTCACAATTTTTATTCTATTGAGATTGTTCTGTTTCATAATTTATAGCCATGTAACATCACTGGAAGAATATTGATATTGAAAAATGAGTTTTGTTTCAGGGAGAAGGAGGTGATTAAAAGCACTGTACGGTTTCTCCAAGGTGATTCAGCTTGCTCTCTTGCTCCTATTCAGTTTTGGACCCAGAATCATAAATTTCCTATTGCATTTGCTTTCCTTCAATCAAGCCACTCTCATGGAAGTTGAGCAACCATTAACAATTATTCTTTGAAGGGATCTGCTGAAAGTTAAATTGTGATATTAACCCACCTCCAGGGGAAAGTCTAATTAATTCTTCTGACACTATAATTCAACTTAAATCAAGTTAACAAACATTTAGCAAGCATTTATTCTATGTAAGGTGTAAAATAATACCCCTTGCTGTCAAAATAGTCTTCAATTTATTGGGGGGCAGGGGCTGGAGGGGAAGGAAAAGCATTGCATAGTTACAGAAATAAGTATGAAACAAGGTAAATGAAGATAGAGGCAAAGGAGAGGTCCAGACTAAGTGTTCTGGGAAATTTTGAGGAAGGATAAGTAGCTTTCAGTTGGGCAAAATCAGGGAAGCCTTCACAGAAGATGGAGAATTTGAGCTGAGCCTTGAAAGCTCAGATCTGAAAGGAGTACATCCCAGCATTCCAAGGATGAGAACAATATATATGATGGCATATGGAAGAGGGGAAGAGAATGAGACTGGGGAATAACTAATAGCCCAGGTTTCCTGGAAGGCAGAGTGGAGGTAGAAAAGCAATGTGAAACAAGATCAGAAAGAACTTGAAGACAGATTGAAATGAGTCAAATTCCAGATCAAGGAGCTTTCCCTTTCTCTGGAGCTAGGCAGTAGGGTAGCACTAAAGGCTTTTGAGCATGGCAGTGATCTGTCCATTAGAAAGCTGGTTTTGGAGGTTATGTAAAGGATGGATCAGAAAAGGGAGAAAATGGAAATAGGTAGAGGTCAGGTAGGCTGGTATAGCCAGGAGGGGATGAGGGCCAGAATTAGGGATGTGGCAGTATCTATGTGTAGAGGAGAGGTCAAGGAGAGCCCAGTGCCATAAAATCCAAGGAAGGAAGTGATATCAAGAAGAAGAGAAAGGTCAAAAGTGTCAAAAGTTATAGCACAGTCAAGGACGATGACTGCTCAAAAAGATCATTCAATTTAATAATTAAGATATCTGGTAACTTTGGAGAAACAATTTCGTAGAATGGTGGCATTGGAAGCCAAATTGCAAGCAGATGAGGAATGAGTGAGAAGTAAAGAAAGGAAGGCCTTCAATCATTCACTCAACAAATATTAGTGTCTAATAGGCACTGTACTAGGCACTGAGGATACAACGACAGAAACAATTTGTGTCCTTATTCTAATGGGGCAAAACGATGTAGACATAGATAAATAAATTGTGTGTATAATATAAATACATACAATATCACATAGGGGGATAAGCTTGAAGGATCAGGAAAAACCTTGTATATGAAAAGGAAATTGAGCTAAGTCAACAAGCATTAAGGCTTAAAAGGTTGGTTGGGATAAGAGTGCAAAGTGTTTTAATTTCTAAACAGAAGGATTTGTATTTTATCTCAAAGGCAATAGAGACTAAAAAGGACCTTAAAGGTTATCTAATCCAACTTCCTCATTTTATAGATGAAGAGAATGAAGCCCAGAAAGGTGAGGTGACTTACTCTAGGTCACCAAAAGAAGAAGAAGATTTGGGATTTGGACATGATTTTTAGACTCTAAATCTATCACTTTTCAAACTGTCCCATGATCCCTTCTCTCTTGAAGAAGGGAATATCATGGTGAGACTTGGGCTTTACAAAGATAATCTGACAAATGCATGGAGGTAGATGAAAGAGGGAGAGACTTTAGTCAGGAAAGCTACTTAGGAGGCTGTCACAGTATTCTAGATGACAGCTGATAAGAGCCTGAGCAAAGGTTGTGGCTATGTGAGTATAGACAAGGGGAGAAGTATGAGAAATATCATAGAAGTAAAACTTACATTACTTGGCAACTGATGAGGACTGTAGAGAGAAAAGAATGAAGAGTCAAGAAAGTCTCTCGAGTGGTGAATCTAATGAACTGGAAGGATGATGGTGGGCCTTGAGAACATATCATTAGGACATTACTATATATACATATCTATCTATCGATATATAGGAACATTACTTTGATTCTGGAGTCTCAATGCTATTGTATGTGTATTCTATATGTAACACATATAACACACAAATATACTATTGTGTTATATATGTACACACACATACATGTATATATATCACAATAGCATTAAGAGGTGTCAAAATCAAAGTATCATTCTTTTTTTTGGATAAGAGAGAACTAAGTATGTTGGCAGAAGAGAATTACCAAGAGAAGAAGAGACTGAAAATAATTCAGGGAATCACTAATGAAATAAATAGAAGGGGGAAGGAGCTGAAACACCAGTGGTTTCATTATCACTTTCCTTCTATTGGCCATCCTATCTAGATTTCTTCTTAAGGTGGACTAAATTATATTTGCTAGGAAATATGATGTAATGGAAAGAATGTTTAATGAGTATTCAGGAAACCTGGGTTCTAGTTTTAGCTCTTCCAGAAACCAGTGGTGTGACATTGATCAATAACTTAACCTCTTTTGGTCTGACTTTCTTCATCTGTCAAATGAAGGAACTGGACAACATAATCTCTAATGCAGTTTTCACTTCTCTTATTCTGTGACCTCTGATACCATTGTGGATTCTATAGAAGTCTAAGATAAATGGCAAATCCAAAGATTGATGAAATATTTTCTGAATGAGAGTGAGGGACTAACCTCCATAGGATCATGGTATCCAAAATGAGTTTCTGAATTTTAGTATGTCCTGGCAACAAACCTAATACTTGCTATTGATTTTATAGGTTAAGTTTGTATCATAATATATTGACATTGTACTCTTTATACAAGACTTGCTTCAGGGTGTAACTGCATTTAGCGTTGACTAACAGGATAATAAAAACTGTAGCAGAAACAGCTTTACGACCCTCCATTGACTTGCGTTTTACATTGTATTATCTTATTGCAGACATCTGAATTAAAGGTTAACAAACACAATTTAATGGGATGTCTGAAAGAATGTACAGTGCATGAATACATGCCTCTTGCAACGTCTATCAGTTATGATCCTCCACATGCATTGTGATGTGGAGTAAGACAGGATTGTAAATGGAGGATGGCTCTTGACTGACTCTTTTAAATAATATGAAATAGAGCATTTTGTTAGACTTCCTCCAATTAAGTGCATATCTACCATTAAAGCAATCTGTCATCATTTTAACAATGTCATTAACATCTACAATATGTCTCACAGGGGCTTTGTTCTTCTTTCAAAATTAGTAGCACATACATTTATATAGAAACTATGAAATACAAAAACAAATTTAGGAAGCCTTCATATCTTAAGTTATGCAAATAGTTCTAATGGTTACAGAAGTATTACTTTCTTAAAAAAAAAAAAGAAAATGCCTACATGAAAATATGCTAACATGATGAAACAAACATGTTTTTCTCTCTAATGTCCACCAGGAAAATAGTCTCTAAATCACAAAAATCTAGTAATCATTCTAACAAAATATGCTGTAAACTGTTTGGTTTATTGGGGCAGTTAAGTGGCACAGTGGATATAGTGTTGTATCTGAAGTCAGACTCATCTTTGTGAGTTCAAAATCAGCCTCAGTGGCTTACTAGCTGTGTGACACTAGGCAAGTCACTTAACCTTGTTTGCCTCAGTTTCCTCATCTGTAAAATGAGCTGCAGAAGGAAATGTTAAGTCACTTAACCCTGTTTGCCTCCATTTCCTCATATGTGAAATGAGCTGGAGAAGAAAATGGCAAATCACTCAAGTATCTTTGCCAAGAAAACCCTAAATGGGGTCACAAAGAGTTGAACATGACAGAAAATGACTGAAAAACAAAAATTGGTTTATTAAAGATAATATACCACATAGATCTTAGAATCATAGACTTCCAGCTAGACCTTAAAGATGCTCTAGTTTAAGTGTCTTATTTTGCCGACTTGGAACAAGAAAGGATAAGTGATTTTACCAGAGTCAACCGGCAAGTCTCATTAACCTTTACAAAAGTGAATGTCCTATTTAAAAATCTAAATTATTTTCTGCTTAGTTATTAAAACATTTTTTTCCAAAATTCATTAAAAAATCTTAAATCCTATGAGAAATAGGTATATAACTTGGTCATCAAATATAAGATAAATATTTCCTTGTCCATATTATCAAAAACAACTTATCTTTTTGTTGTGGCCAGGGAATGACATACAGATATATATTCTAGTTTACGCTGACTGCAGGAGGAAGTTTTAAGATTGTTTTCTGCTTTGATTTTGTTTTTGTTTTTTGTAAGAGTGGATTTATTTTTTCCCCAGGAGGGAATTTTGTTCTTTAAAACTGTGTGTTCACACAGAGTATATATAATTGTCTAAATAAAGATCCTTTGGAGAGCAGTTTACTTGGTTTCCCTCAGCTAAATTCTTCCAAATGTCGAAAGAGGTTTTCCCTATACTAAGCTTTAAACAAGTGAAATAAAGAAATTCCCTCTTTGCTAATTAGATTACAAATAAAACAGTATGAAGAAATGTGATACTATTCGACTAGAAAGGAAGACACCTAAGAGTTTACTAGAGTTAGAAAAGGTTACATAGTCAGTCCCTCTTTGATGAGAAAAACAAAAACAGACTGGTTTCTCTTCTTAAGGTCATTAAAGAAATACAGAAGAAATGTCAGCCACTTCAGTTTAGAATCAGGGTAAGCTTCTGCAAAGACCAAGTTTGGGCTGCCTATTTGGTGGATCTTTTTAAAGTATGCTGATATATTTATGGCAGGTTTTCCCCCAAAGGGTTACTCATCTTCAACTCATGCGCAATCAATTATCTTCACTTCATTCCATCCACAAAATCCCCCCTTTTTTTCTAAAAATAACCAACTTGGCAAAGAGCAACATTTCTTTACGATGGTGAGTTGACAGTACATTATACCAAATTGAGTTAATTGTGTCTGGTTCCTTCATGTCACACAGCCTGACACATCAAATTCATGTAAAGCATCATGTATATGTCACATTGAATCATCATTGGGAGAAAAATATGGTACATGCCACCATGGGTGTTACCCTAGTGGAACTGTCTATAGATGAACAAATTTACAATGTCGACGTTTGTTCCTTCATTCATTCATTTCCTCCAATACAATACAACTAATATTTATTAAGTTCCTACTATGTGCCAGGAACTGTGCTAAGCACCAGGGATACCAAAAAAAAAAATACTAAGAAAGTCTTTGCCCTCAAGGGGTTGATAGTCTAATGGGGCAAGGCAACATGCTAACAGAAGCTGAAAAGTGACAGGAGGTGGAGGAAAAAGTACCTAAAGCAGGGACATGATACTGGAGGAGCTGAATCCAAGCAGTGTAGCTGGTGGGAAATGAAGAGTTGTATGGGCTTATGAATGCTGTGAAAATGAGGGCTTTGGGAAGGAGTATTTTGCTGCTCCCCCCACCTTCAGCCCCCCAATCAGAAGGACAGAGGAAACTTAAAGAAATGATGAGGTGTGAGTACCAAGACCAATCTAATCTCAGTGATCATGAGTTTTCTGGTGATTAGCTTTTGGAGGGGAGGGAGAGGGGATGGGAAGATATGGTAATGATGGAGTAGAATCCAAGCACTGCAGATGTTAGGAAATGAAGAGTTCCATCTGCAAGACTATACAATATATGAACCATTTGCTAGTCTTACATTCTCTGCCTCGTTTCAGTGGGTCTGTAGAAGAAAAGAGGGGAAAATGGGTAACTCTGCCAAACTTTGTTGTTATTTGCCAATGACAAATTGGGATTACTCTATTTGTATATCCCCAAATACAACTTATATATTGTGGCCTTGGAACAAGGGTATAGGGAAATAGTTTACCTTGCATTAACTATAGGAGGAAATTGCTTTGGCAACCTGCCTAAAAATAATAATATCATATTTACATTTCTTTTTTTTCTGTGCCTTTCTCTTGCAGCTATTCATAATAAATCCTGGACCCATATACTAGACAAGTCCAGGGCCCTGGGGCCCTTCTTCTTTCCCAAGCCCCCTCACTGTTGCAGCTGGTGGATCCCCTGCAGAGCTTCAGCACAGACCCAGATCGGAGTGCAGAGCTGGATGCTTCCTTCCAAAGAGGTGCTGGGGCCCAGCTCCCCTGAGGCCCACGCGCGTTTCCGAAGCAAAGCTGACTGTGACGCTGTCAGGTCATCTAGGACCAGAGATGCTGTGGGAGCCAAGGTGGGAGAAGGCCCCTGGGCAGCCCTGAGCCCAGCAGCTGCCCCCTCACGGTGTTCTGGCCGGGAGACAGGGGGCTGTGGGGCTGGTCTAGAAGCAGTGGGGAGCTCTGATGATGCTAGCTGGTGTTCACGGGCTTGGGAGAGGGCAGCCTGGGCATTCAGAGCTGGGTTATCTTTGTCCACGTCTGAATTCAGCTCCTGACAAGCTACACAGTAAGTTTTTCGCTGTTTGTTTTGGAGTAAAATGGTCCCTCAGTCCTGGCACGTGTCCCCCAGCATGCGGTAGCCACACGGCAGGTAGTCGCCCACGAGGCGGGAGATGCGATCCTGCCTCTCGCTTCGCTCCTGCAGCACCTTGGCCTCGGCCTCGGAAGGCGGCTCCCTGTCCGCTTTGCCGGCCTCTGCTCGGTTCAGAGCCATGTCGCCATTGACGCCGCTGACACACACCCATATTTACATTTCAACTTTAAGGTTTATAAATTATGTTGTCTACATTTTCTTATTTGATCTTCACAACAGTCCTGTGAAGTATGAAGTATATGAAAATTTAGGCTCAGATAGGTTAAGTCATTTGCCTAGGGTTATACATTAAGCAAATATCTGGGCCAGTATTTGAACCCAGAACTTGAAGTTCATCTTTCTATCCACTGAACAACCCTGCTTCTCATAAGCTGTATATTAGGTTTGTTTAAATTTTCAGATGATGATTTGGACACTTGCTAGCTTCCTTATACTGAGACAATCACTTAATCTCTCTACCTCAGTTTCCTCATTTGTAAAGTAACAGACAGATGGTCTCTGTGGCCCTTCCAGATCTAAGTCTTTGATCCTAAATGAATATGTAGGTCACAGGAATTTAGGGGTAGAGGGTGATGAGTTAGGAAGTTTGAGTATTCCAGCAGACATCACTGTAAATATTTAAGTGTCCGAGTTTATGGTAGAGTTTAAAGTGGACAGGAAGACTATGGCCCCCAGTACTGAATCCCTTGAGAGAGGATGGAGCATGACATAATTGCCAGTAGAGAGCCTTAACAATAATCTTTGATAGAGTGATATGGATAGATGGGGTTAGCCTCAAAGAAAGAGACATTAATGTATACTGGTGGTAGATTAAGGGTCTGGAAGTTACAGTAAGGAGGAAGTAATAGTCCAACTGTTACTGGTCCAGTGTGTCAGGGTACATGAGAAAAGGTACCTACAAGCCTAGAAAGGTTAGCCCAAGGATTCATTCTATTCCTAAGGGAGTGTGGTTTGTGGAGGTTCAAGAAGATGAAAAGAGTAGGAGAGAAAGAGGAATAAAATAAAGAGAAATTTATTATTGATAGAACATGGGTTCTAGAGCATACAGTGAAAGGGCAAGGAAAAGATAGATGGGAACTAGAGAGATAAAGGACAGAAGTGCATCTAGATAAGAGAAGAAAGATTTATGGTTAGGGGTGGGGGTGGAGTAATAGTTTGCTAGCCATAAGATACAAAAAATACCAATTGATTGAGGATACTGCCCTCGAGAGTTCTGGGACAAAACAGATCAATTTTCCTCTCTCAAATGCCAGAAGAAAAAAAATTGGGTTAGCAGAGACATTAGACTTGTATGTTGGTTGATAATGGATAAACTCTAGGGTCATGACTCTTAGGAGGGGAAAATGAGTAGGGGTGATGAGCAGTGAGTGATAACAGTGGGAGTTGAGTGACTGGATATCATAATAAAGGATTAAGTCTTAGATTGAGAATGAAAAATAGGATAAAATTAACCCTGATTGTTGAGTCCATAGGAGCTTGACTAGACTCACAGTCTATGCCAGTTCCTTCATTTCATCACAAAAAAGCAGGGATGCCTCAAAGCCATTAGATGTTTATGGGAGAGCAATTATGATAGATCAAAGGAGGGAATAGAACTTTCTCCATTTCCTTCATCTGGAATAACAACTGTGGTTTCAGCCCACAGGGTAGGCTTAAGGGTTAAAGAGGTGAAGGATTGGAAATGAATCACTTTCTCCAATATGAAAGAGAGCTATTCCTGGTGTCTAAAGAGTTCAACATTCTATATATATTCTATATATGATATTTGGCCCCAACAAAAGAGGATCAAGGAATATCTGAACTTGCTTCAAAAAGAAAATATCTACACTTTAATTAATAATTGTGTTGTTAAGCAAAATTGTCTCATTAGCATGGCTTTTGTTTCTTTTGAGTGGAAGTACTTTCAGCTGTTAAGTGCTAAGCCCCAGGCCCAGGGCCCTGTCAGGTGTGAAACCTGTGTGGGTGTGGATTGGTGACTTAGGAGGGGCCAGCTCGGGAACCAATGTTCTCTGGTCATTGAGGCGGGGCTTGAGAACGCC
>JAQQSZ010016001.1:0-11137 GCA_028646595.1 Phalanger gymnotis | reverse complement strand
CTTTCCAAATCGTTTTTGAGCCCTTCCATGGCCTGAGACCAGTTCATGTTTTTCTTGGAGGCTTTTGTTGTAGGCTCTATGACTTTATTGACTTCTTGCTGTATGTTTTGGTCTTCTTTGTCACCAAAGAAAGATTCCAAAGTCTGAGACAGAATATGAGTGCGTTTTCACTGCCTGGCCGTATTCCCAGCCAGCTTACTTGACTCTTGAGGTTTTTCAGCAGGGTATGACTGCTTGTAGTGTAAAGAGTACTTTGTTCTATGTTTGAGGGGATGCACCGTTGATTTCAGAGCAATTGCTATACAGTCAGCTCTGCCACATCAGTACTCCTCCTTCCCCAAGAACTGCCAACCTGGACCTGATGAAAATCTTAAGCAGGCTCTGCACTCCTGTTTTGATCTGCCACTTAATTCCTCCCACCAGGTGGGCCTGGGGCTGAAAGCAACTGCAGCTGTAGTTCTGTAGCTGCACCTCCACGCCCCTCTTCCCCCACCCCCCCGGTGGTGGCCAAACTCCAAACTCTTTTCACTCTGTCCCCCGCAGCTTTTCCTACTAACCTTCTCTGTTGTCTTTGGTGTTTGTGGGTTGAGAAGTCTGGTAACTGCCACAGCTCACTGATTCAAGGCTCTAGGGCTTGTTCTACCCAGCTCCTGGTCTGGTTGGTCCTGCCGCCACTGACGCTGGGCTCTGCTCCCCTCCGCTTGGTGCGCGATAGACCTCATCCAGTGACCATCCAGGCTGTCCTAGGCTGGATCTCTGCTTCCCTCTGCTATTTAGTGGGTTCTGCAGTCTAGAATTTGTTCAGAGCCATTTTTTATAGGTTTTTGGAGGGACCTGGCAAGGAGCTCACGCTTTCTAGCCGCCATCTTGGCTCTGCCCCACCTCATCCCCCCCACCTCATACTTTTACTGACTGTGTAACCCTGGGGCAATAACTTAACCTCCCTGGGCCTAAATTTCCTCATTTGTAAAATGATGGTCTCAATTTCTGCTGAGGTCCAGTCTGTCTCTAAAACCATAATCTTACTATTATCCTTGAGAGTCTTGACATAGATCTCATCATCGGGGAAAGGGAACAGTGATGTCTTGAGTCCATGGTTCAACTTTGAGTAGTGATATGACTGTATCAATTAAAACCACTCCCCTTCCTTGAAAGTAGGGTACACTTAGGAGATAGAGACTTAAGAAACATCCTCCAAGTCCAAGCTGTCAACTTGCACTGGAAATCATTTTCTATGGAGGGGAACTGGGAAGCAAAAATACGAAGTACCAACAAAAGGATTAGACTAGTAACCTCTATCAATTAGTCAAGGTACCCCCCCTTTAGAGCATTCAATGTGGTTTGGATGAATACTGTGGAACTTAGAACAGTAGAGTGATTCTTTGTTTGCTCTGGGATTGCTGGGAACCTTCTGCTTATCATTTCCAATGGAAAAATGCAGCTAAGATGAGCATTTTCTTCTCCACCCCTTCCTACTGTCTCCTTTCCTCTGTGGTGTGGTCTTCTCATTCTCCTAGTATACAATCTCCCACATCAAAACTAAGATGATACTAAAGATTCAGTGACTGGTAAGGCTTAGAATACTGCTCCATGGAATATTTTTATTTTAGCTGGGATCAAAACATTAAATTCTTTTTTTTTTTACATTTTTTGGCAGGGCAATTGGGATTAAATGACTTGCCTAGGGTCACACAGCTAGTACATGTGTCAAGTGTCTGAGGCCAGATTTGAACTCAGGTCCTCCTGACTCCAGGGCTGGTGCTCTACTCACTGGGCCACCTAGCTGCCCCCAAAACATTAAATTCTAGTGGTACCATTTCCAGGATCAACTAATTTGGGAATGTTTTGGTCATTTACAAGGCTAGCCCTACCTTCTGTAATAATATCAGCTGACATTTATATGGGACTTTATGATTCGCAAAGTATTTTGCATATAATACCTCATTTTATCCTCACAATAGCCTTGCAGGATGGGCATAATTATAACTCTTTTACAGTTGAGTGAACTGAGGCTCAGAGAATTTAATGAGCTTGCTTAGTGTCATAGGACTATAAATATCAGCTGTGAGATTTGAATCCGTCAGGTTCAATGCTCCTAACACTCCTAGGCTGTCTTTCCTCAGCTGGTATGTTTCATCACCTTAAAGAAGAGAGAATGTTTCCCATGTTTGAATGTAACCTTGCACCTGAGTGGACTTCAAATGCACAGCTCCAGCTGTGGGGTGGGGTTGCAGGCTGAAGCAGAGCCAGCAAGTCTATCAACTTGATGTTCTTTTTAACCCCTCCACATACCCCTGTGACCCGGTAGACCCAAGGCTGTTTTACCAGCTGGATTCACACAGTAGGGAGAGGGCTGAGGAAGGAGGCTGTTTCCTGGCAGGAGGCCATGCCATGTAGAACTGGAGTTTAGTATTTGTTGGTGTTGTCATTGTTTAGTTGTTTCAGTTATGTCTGATTCTTCGTGGCCCCTCTTTGGGGTTTTCTTGGCAAAGACACTGGAGTAGTTTGCCATTTCCTCTCCAGTTCACTTTACAGATGAGGAAACTGAGGCAGACAGAGTTAAGTGCATTGCCCAGGGTCCCACCAGCTAGTAAATGTCTGAGGCTACATTTGAACTCAGGTCTTCCTGACTTCAGGCCTGGGACTCTATCCACTGCCCCACTGAGCTGCCCTGAGTTTAGTATATATTCATCAAATTAATCTTTACAAGGATTATAAATTCAGTTTTCTGCAAGGGACAACAAGTACTGTTTTCTTCCTATCAAATAGTTGAAGAGGCTTAGAACTGATTGCAACGTATATAATTTAACCTCAAAATAATAGGAGAGAGAGAGACAGACAGACAGAGAGACAGACAGACAGACAGAGACAGAGAGCAAGGAAAACCTGGGTTCAAGTCCTGCCTCTGATAAATATTGACATGTGATCCCTGACGGGTTACATAATGTCCTAGTAACTCCTTAAGACCATAAATTCTTGAGAAGTTGATGACCTTCATTGGTAGAGAGAGGAGTTTCCTGGATCACTGATAACATAGATCCAATCCATATCCTTTTAACATAGCACTCATCCATTTCCATCTCTTTTGAGGAAAGCAGTATAGTTATCATTATCCCCATTTTACCAATGAGGAAACTTAGATTTGAAGACGTGAAATGATTTGCCCCTACTCACTCACCTAGTAAGCACCAGTCAAAATCCAGGGCTTAGCACAGGGCTGGGCACATAGTAGGTGCTTAATAATGTATATCAAATTGAATTGAATTAAAACCCAGGCATTATTGGTTTATACTAATGTAGCTTCTATGGGGGGAGGTACACTGTAAGCTTTTTGGGGACAGGAAGTGTTTCATTTTTGTCTTTTGCCTAGTGTAGTACCTTGCACACAATAGGTACATAATAATTGCTTGCTGAATTGGAGATAGGTTATGACTTACGAGTGAAAGCCATTATGCTCATCTTCTTATACCCCCAGAGATTTGGCATACCACTTCTAAAAGGTAACCAACTCCTAATAGAATCCCATATAGTCTTTGTATGTATTTACAGATAACATGCACCTACGTATACTCATCCTTTAAATTCCACAACAAATGACACCTTTTCCATGAAGCCTTTCCTAATTCTCAATTGGTAATGAATTTTCTCCTCAGACTTCCCACAGAATGTGACTTGTAACTCTGTAAGATACCTGTTATATGATTTTATATATTATTGGTGTCTATGTCTTCAATTCCACAAATGTCATATTCTGATGTCTCATGTACTAGGGAGATAAGGAGCCATAAAAATCTGTGCTAGTAAAGTTGAAGTCTGGGCAGAGTCCACTAAGCTGAACAGAGTTTGAGTACTAGTCGAGCAATATATTGCCTGCTGTCTGATGACCAACCAGCAAAGAAGAGTGCCCAGAAGGTAGGCTACCAAGAGATGCATTTTTGGCCACAGTACCTCACGAAACAGATATAATGCCAAATGGTCCTTAGTTCCATCGTAGCCCCTTTCTTTCCCCAATGATAGTGACAGAGTGGCAGAAATGGAAGAAGATGGTGGTAAGAATCATACAGTTCTTAGTTTTCAATAAATGATGCAGCCTTACTGCATCATTACATACTTTTAATGTGAAATCTTTGTCCTATAACCAAGAAGTTGATAGCTGAGCATGAGTGTGAAATCAGATCTGTATTGACATTCTCACTGTAATTAAAACTGGAAGACATGAAGAAGTTGAAGCTAAATGGAAGGATGGTTTCCTTTAGAGAGGCCAACAAAAGATTTGGCAGAGCTGATTTCGTCATGTGCCCAAAGGAAACAAGAAACACTCATGAATATTTGGTCATCTTGCCTTGCAGTGTTTGTGATGAGCATAAGTGAAAAGATCACCAACAAAATGTTTGCAACTTCTATGCTAAAATCTTAACAAAGACTCGATAAGACTTTCTAAATGAAGTCAATGCATATCTTGATATGTGAATTGTGATGCAATAATTTTCCTTTAGTGAATGGTGAACCCCACCTCCATCAGGATCTTATGTCTCCTTCTGACTATTTCCATTGGGTTGCAGCTTGCCCTACTGGGAAAAGAACTCAGGATTGCTAGAGGGCTGAGATATTCTGCTCCACTGAGCCACAGCACCTTCCAGGGATCTATAGTCTCTAGACATAAAATGTCACCCTAAAGCCCCCTTACACCTTGCTCAAGATTGCCAAAGAATCTAACCTACAGGCAAGTAGGTGATTCAGTGGATAGCATGCAGACCTGGAATCAGGAAGACCTGAGTTCAAATCATGCATCAGACACTTACTAGTTGTGTGACCCTGTCTCTTAACTTCTGTCAGCCTCAACTTCCTTATCTGTAAAATGGTAAGAGTAGCTCCTACTTCTCAGGGTTGTTGTGAGGATAAAATATTATTATTGTTGCTCCCACCCTTTTCCTACAGATCTACATAGTCAATGTAACTCAAAGTACTGGGGCAGAATAAGGTCTGGGTGTCCTGCTCTCCACTGTGGCCCTGTCCCTCACTGCTCCTCAGTTCTGGCTCCTGATTGGTTAGCTCATTGTCCACTGATTCCTCCTTCATCCAGAAGCCTGGTCTATGAATTCTTCTGCATGTCTGAGAACTGCTTTCCTACTGCTTCGTGTACCTGTAACTCACAGCTTGGCCCAGGATCTCTTGAACACTCTGCTGCTTTCTTCATCTGCTTCCATCCCTGGGGTCAGGGATTCCCTGGAAAGCTTAACAGATGAGCAGGTTCCCTTTCAGAGAACCAAATCAGAATCTCTGAGTGAATAGTTCATCTCTAATCTGAGTCTTTCTTAGCACAGGGCTCCCTCCATCTCTGTGACTCTTTTTAAAGGCCAAGACACAGTCCAATGGTAGAGGCCAGATACACAAACAATCCCCTTCTTGTTGGCGTTAAAGGAAAGAAGTGAGGTATACTCAGAGTAATCCTTTAAGAAAAAAACTAACTTGTCAATGTGATTTATACCTTGTTAAAGAGATGCTATGTGAGTTGAGGAAGACTTTACAGACTGATGCATGACCTCTATATTATAAGGGCTCTACAAGTATGAAATGTGACAATTAATAATTCAGTCTCTTCACAACAAGCCTTTCAGGTAGGTATTCTTTATCTCCATTTTTATAGTTAAGGAAACTAAACCTGAAGAAATTAAGTAAATTGTCCAACATAACTCTTAGTAGCAGAACTAGGGCTCAAACTCAGGCTTTCCCATTCCAAGTTCAGTTAATATAGCTGAAATAATTATTGTGAAGACCAAGAGAAGACCATTATTGTTGCCGGTGTACAGTATTTCATCTATGTTGTGGGTTATATAAGGGATGTTTGTAAGACAAGTATTCTTAAGCTTGGAAGCCTTGCCAGCCCGTATCCCTGCCAGCCCCAGAGTGCAAGTGGGTCCCTGAGTAGTAATAATAGCTGGCACTTTTATAACACCTTCAGATTCATGAAGTGCTTTAATACAGTATCTTATCTGACCCTCCCAATAACCCTGGGAGGTAGGTACTACGGGTATTATTATATCCATTTATTCTTTGTTATAAGGGATGGGTCTCTGGTAGGGCAAAGGGTAGGGGAAAGGAATACAGGAGCAAATGTGGGCTATGTAAAAAGTATCAAAAAAAACCCCTATTGAAGGTTTAGTTCCTTTAGCTTGATAATTTAAAAATATCCTTTATGATTATTTAATAAATGTTCACTTAAAATAGGAATAGGGATTAGATGTATGATTTCATTTCTTTTTTTTTAATTTATAAGACTTTATGATTTCATTTCTAAAGAGAATTTCTTTACCAATTTCCTCATTAAAAAAAAAACAAAACTCAGTTTACCGATGCAAGTCAGAATCTTCTTTGTCACATACCTGTAAAGAACTGCCTAGAGCCTTGAGGGGTTAAGTGACTGGCCCATATTTACATAACTACTTCATGAATCTGGGTCTTCCTATCTATTCTATCTATTTTCCAGGCATTCAAAGTCCTTCACAACTTATTCCCTCTATTCCTTTTCTGGTCTTCTTATACCTCACTTCCCACCACATACTCACCCCCATCCCCACCCCCAGCCTCCTGGCTGTTCCACGAACAAGACTTTCCATCTCTCAGCTTGGGGCATTTTCTCTGGTTGTCCCCCATGCCTGAGATATTCTCCTTCCTCTGCTCTGAGTCCTGATCTCCCTGGCTTTCTTTAAGCTCAACCCCCCTTCTACAAGAAGTCTTCCCTAATATATCTTAATTCTAGTGCTTTTCGTTTGTTAACCAGCTTCTATTTATCCTGTATATTTCTTGCTTCACATATATTCGTTTGCATATTGTCTCCATCATTAGATTGTAAGCTCCTCGAGGTCAGGGACTGTCTTTTTCCTCTTTTTGTATCCTCAGTACCTAGTACAGTGCCTAGCACATAGTAGGTACATAATAAATGTTTATTGACTGATTGATTATTGATTATACTGCACTAGCTCTCTAAAAAAAAGGTTAAAAAATTCGTTGGATACACACCCTGATGAATTGTTATATGCATGTCTATAAAGTCCATTATATTGCTGTATGGGGGCAGCCAGGTGGTACATTGCATAGAGCGCTGGGTCTAGAGTCAGGAAGATTCCTCTTTGTGAATTCAAATCAGGCATCAGACACTTACTAGATATATGACCTTGGGCAAGTTACTTAACCCTGTTTCCCTCAGTTCCTCATCTGTAAAATGAGCTACAGAAGAAAATGGTAATGGTTCCATTCTTTGGAACCTTTGTCAAGAAGATCCCAAATGGGATCACAAAGAGTCAAATGTAATTAAAAAAAGACTAGTAACAACTTCCCTATTTGGGCTCATTATCCCCCTGTCTCTGGCAGAGCCGACCTTGCCTTCCTCAACCTTTGAAGCATCTCTTCCCCACAGTTCACTTTGCACATCCAGATAGCAACTAGTTGCAGAATATAACTTTTAATTTGAAGGAATATTCTTCCAGACTGCTTTGGACCCATCTTTGAAAAGAAGAGGAGCAAGGATTTCATCAAAGATCAAAGAGGCAGGACACAAAGAGAATTCTAAGCCTGTTAGCACACCCCTAGGAGGAGGGGTGGCTTTGTCTTTGTCCTGGACTTCAAGCTGGACTTTCCCTCATTTCTGGACCTGCCCAAGTGAATGGAAGGACAAGACAGAACTTGCTTTCCTGTAGTTTAAATCCCAACATCATTTGAAACAGTTTGCATACCAGTGGGTGATTGATTTTCAGCACATGTCAAGTGGCTGTTATGTACATACCAACCTTTCCTACCTCCCATTCACCCTCCCCTCGTCCCCACACCCCCACACAGGGCTGTTGAATTGGACAGCTTTATCATACCTCTCTTTATGTCCCACAGTGGGGAAGTGGGTCCTCTTTAGAGTTATACATTCAACATCGCACACATCACTCCACGCTTAGGCAGAGATGGGCTACTCTTATCCTCTTTATCTGCCTCCAAGCAGACAGTGAGAGAAAGTCTGATTGATGAAGACCCCTGCTGTGAACCTAGTAATTTCAACCTATTCCCAATTAGAAACCCACGTTATGTTATACTTAATGGCACTCAAAATGCCATTTATCTTCATGCGGACTTTGGGAGCTCCATGCTTCCGACAGAAGAATCTCAGCACCTAGTACGGGGTGAGATGACGTCAAAGGCATTGGGTTAGTGAAGAGGGCACTTATGGGAACAAGGACACTTGCTCTCAAATCTCAACTCTACCACTTGTACAATTTGTGACCCTAAGAAAGTCACATAGGGACTGAGTCTCAATTTCCTCATTTGCAAAAGGTGAATAATGCATCCCCACCCACTTTAAAGGCTTCTGAAAATCAAATGAAACAATGTATGTGAAAGTGCTTTATAAATAGTAAAGCATTATATAAATGGGAGGCATTATCATTATGGCTAGGCTAGAGTTTTGTACAACAGGAGGACAATGAATGTTTACCGAAATGACTAATGGCCTAGGAAGCCAACCTAATAAAAGGTGCCACTGACGAGACTTGGGAGCCCTACATGCAACTTGAGAATCAACATGCTATGTCAATAAACGAAATGAGATAGAAACCTAAAGTGTTAGGCAACAGGGATGATTTTTTTCTTTTTTAAAAAATGCTCATTGATTTCATTTGATTATTTTTGTATCACTTTTATTTCCCAATATAACCCCTTCTTCAACTCCACCTGGAGAACAGTCTCATAACAAAGAAGAAAAAAGAAAGTCTTTAACCGAAAGTAGCCTCCATACTAATCAAGTACAGCAGTATATACTGTGTTCTGTTCTTCATTTTCATCCACTTTATGGTGCAGAAATGTTTTGTTATATTCATAGACCATGATTTGTCAAACCATTCCTCAGCTGATGGAAATCTACTTTACTTCCCACTCTGCTACTCCAAAAACTGCTGCTATGAATATTTTTGTGTATTTGGGACATTTCTTTCTATCTTCCTTAGGGCATATTCCTAGCAAAGGGAACTCTGGGTCAAAGGGTATGAACATGTTAGTTATTTTAACATAATTACAAATTGCTTTCCAGAATGACTGGGCCAGTTCACAGCTCCACCAACAGTATATTAATCTGTCTGTCTTTCTACAATTCTCCAACACTGACTATTTCTATCTTTTGTCACTTTTGCCAATTTGTTGGGTGTGTGGTAAAATAGAGTTGTTTTGATTTATTTCTCTTATTATTAGTGATTTAGAGGAATCTTTTATACAATTGTTAAGAAACTTTTAGTACTTTTTTTAAAAAAACTATGTTCATGTCCTTCCTCAGAATATTTTAAAAATGGTAGTTTTAGCCCATTTCCTTTGAAATTTCCTAATGCATACCTAATATTAAGGTTTTGGTCCACACTGTACACCACCTGTACAGCCAGTACTGTGATCCCACATAGGTGCCAAATGCATTTGTAAAGACTTCTCAGTGGTGTGCTTGTGACGGTTCATGGGCATCTCTCAAAAGCTTTTTGTGAGGGCCTAGGTCTCCCATAACTGGACAGGGCTGATGCTCGGTCACCCTAATCCATAATTATCCAGTGCTTCTCTGTGTTCATACCTGCCATAGTGGTTGCAAGAGACCGTCTGTGGATTGCGGAAAGCCTAGGCCTCCAAACAGAAAACTGAAATTAAAAAAATTATGGATGAGTCTTCCCAAAGGCAGCATATATGGTATAATTTTGGAGGGTCTATTCCAGAGGTTCCCAAACTTACTTGGCCTACTGCCCCCTTTTCAAGCAAAAAAAAAATTACTCAGCACCCCCTCAAAATCTTTAACCCTATAACTTTTTTTAAAAAATTTTCTTCATTTCAAAAAAGTATATAATACTTTAAAAAAGACACTTCTTAAATTTAATAATTTAGTGTAAATTTGTGAGGTTTTTCCTGCACTGAAATTTTGATGACACACTATTACGTCATGCAACCGTATAGTATTGTATTGTAAATAATTCATTACATGCACATATTCCTGCCAGTGCATACTGGACTTCCTGACAATGCATGACCCACTCACCTGCCAACACTTGCTTGTTAAGACCTATTGGTAGACTTGACCACTGATAGGCTATAACTTGCATTTTTTGTGTTTATTTGGAAAATAATGTGATCACTATGACTTTAACTCTATTATACAAGATAAAACATGTAGTAACAGGTTTTCAAAATTTTCTTCTCTTCTTTCCTTATGCTTCCACCACCCCCTTATTTTTATTCAATGCTCCCCAATTGCCCCAGGGGCTACTGCTGTGCCCCGCCAGGGGATGGTATTGCCCACTTTGTGAACCTCTGCTCTATTCTGATTCATATATTCCTTGTTCTTGCTGCAGAGACCTCAGAACACACACACACACACACACACACACACACACACACACACACAGAGTTAAAAAAAATACCCTTGAAAAATAACCCAAATGCAGTCCACGTCCCATGCCACAGGAAAGCTTATCTTGGGTTTACAGAGATTACATTCTTGGAAGATTTTCAGTAACAAAACAAAAACAAAAACAAAAAAATCTTTTGGGTTCACAATTTCATACAGGTTTTTCCCTAAAACATCATAATTTGTCTTATTTCATTTCTCACCTATGTGCTTCCCTTGGGAACATCAAAATTTGACTTGTGTCTAGGTTTCCACGTAGAAAGGAGTACGCCACAGAGCTCCCATTCAGGTGCTTGTGTTGGTAAGCAAAATGGGCCCCTTAGCACTTAGTGCCCTCAAAGAGTTTGGCTTTTGTTTGCTTTGAGTAATGCTAAGCCCCAGGCCCAAACCCCTATTAGGTGTGGAACCTATGTAGGTGTGGATTGGTGACTGGGGTGGGGCCCAAGGTAGGGCTGGCTAAGGGGAGGTGCTAACTCCAGAGCCATGCTCCATTAGGTGTTGACCTAACCTATGTGGGTGTGAACCTCCCAGGGTCCTAAGGGGAGGGGCTAACTCAAGAACCTATCATATCAGCCTAAATTCTGGTCATTCAGATGACATTTGATGATGTCTGAAGCCCTATAAGAAGGGAGGACAGAGCCATCTGTGCAGGGCTCTCGAGATGGTGTTGGTGAGGAGACTCTGGGCAGCTGTAGCTAAGGAGCCCTCCAGCTTGTAAAC
>JAQQSZ010016000.1:0-11138 GCA_028646595.1 Phalanger gymnotis | reverse complement strand
GAGCCGCCGCCGCAGCCCGGGCAGGGCGGGGCGGGGTCCCCACCCACTAGGGTGGAGGCAGCGGCGGCGGCAGCAGCCGAGAGGGGTCGGACGAGTCACTCACACAAACACGCACGGACTCCCTCCGCCCCTCCCAGCCACCCCGCCCTTCCCTCCTCCTCCTCCCCCTCCTCCTCCCCGCCACCCCGCCCTCTCCTCCTCCCCCTTCCCAGTCACCCAGGGACAGACTTACAGACACTCATTATCCGGAGCCGGGGTTCCGCCCCAGATGCCAAACTTGCCCTTCCCTCCTCCGCGGCCGCTGCTGCTGAGGGCCGCGGGGCATCAGGCGTGCGTCCGGCCCGGAGCTCCGAGCGATCCCCCTCCCTCCTTTACCTCCCCTCGGTGCACACACCCACGCCCCCACCCAGCCTTCCCCTCACCCCACCCCGCCTCCCAAACCTGCTGCTGCAACACCGCCCAGGGCCCAAGGGGAAGGAAGGGCGGTGCTGCCCGTTCCGAGGCGTAATGGGGCTGCCGCCGCCGCCGCCGCCGCCGCCGCATAGCTTCCAAAAAACACAGCCGAGGTTGTGGGACACCGGGCTGTCCGGGGGGATAAATCATCTGTCGCCCGATGGGAGGGGTGGAAAGGGCCGAGCCCTGTGGCTGATGCGGGCCCCTCCTTGGGATGAAGAAGAAATAAATTAAATTAAAAAAAAAAAACTATAAAAAGAGCCCGGGGGTGCGCCGGCGGCTAGAGGAAAATTCACCGGGAGGAAAAGGTGGGGGTGAGGATGAGGAGGAGGGGGGGGGATGAGATTTGACCGAACCGAATCTAAGGAAACTAAGGCGTTTCAGGTTAATACAACATCCTGTTTGCGAGCTGCCTTCTTTGTGCGCCGGGGCTCTGGGAAAACTCTGCTCTGTCCCAGTGAATGAGGAAGGGATGGGGGAGGGGTACGACGTGACCGCCTGGCCCCGGAGTCCCCGTTCTGCAGCTCTCTCGTCTCCCTTCCCCCCACCTTCCCCCAGGGGTTTCTCTTTTCGAGAGCGTTGGAAACCCTTAGGCAAAGCATCTTGGAGTTGAGCTCTGGAGTCTAAGATAAAAGTCCTCCGTGATAACATAGCAGCACCTTTTTTCTTCCTGCTACGCATTTGCCTGAAAACTTTCCCAAAGATGGGGTCAGGTTCACCCTCATATAAAACTCGAACTCATGCGACTTTGGTAGGACGGGCTGGGGTGGGGGTGAGGGGCGGGAGGTTAGCCTCAGCGGCATTTCAACTCAGGCCATTCCAGTGGGAAGAGACCATGCTCTGCGTGTACTTTATTCAGCTTGCTTAGCTATGTATGTTCCGAGGATGGCCGCAGATACTGCTCTACTTTATTTGGAGTCAAGGCCTGGAGAGTAGCTTGCTTGTATATTTAATGCCTTTTGATTTTCTTTTAAAACACTATTAGTGTAATAAAGATTGCAATAAAAAGAACAAAGGACAAATTGGTTCAATTGTTTTAGTGCTGTGTAATATTTGAAAACACCCCTGCTTCCATCTATGGCTCTTTATTGATTCAAGATGTTTTAAAAGGCCTTTAAGTTCACCCTTATTTTGCTCCTTTCCCAGTACTACATAATATGCAGAAATATATTATAAACCTAGTCCTAGAGTTACATGCTATTGTAACAGTAGAGGAAAATCTAAATATAGTAAAATTTTATAAGTATTTGTACATATTAAAAATACACCCGGAGACATAAAAACAACTGAGTCACAGTGTTGTAGCATGGTAGAAAATTGGTCACATAACCTCTGAAATTTGCATACCTATAACTCATGTCTTTGAAATATGTCTATAAAATATAAATGACTTAGGACATTTAAAACTTGAATTATGAGTATTTTGGTTGGGTGAAAGACAAATCCAAAGTAAAAACCCAGTCCCTGCAAAAAATGCATGCAATTGATTTACAAACCTATAAACTTGACTCAAGATTTGGGGTCTAGTCATTAAGTAATTTAGAGCAAGTCAATTACCTTTCCTGAGCCCAAATTTTCTTATCTATAAAACGAGCATAATAATGTTTACCCTATTTACCTAACTCCCAGGATTAAAAGCAAACCACTTTATAAAATGTGAAGTGCTGTGTAAACGTGGGTAATAAATATTATTTAAATGCTGGACATTATTATTATTAGTTCAAGTCCATTGAATACTGGTGACTTTGTTAGACTGATGGAGTTTATTTGCATTATGTATTTACTCACTGGATTAATTCAAGGTAGGCTTAGAGTTAGAAACTTTTGTCTACAAAAATCAATTTTCCATTGTTCATACAAATGAACGGGCCAGAACCAATCAACAAGCATTTATTAAGTACCTTCTGTGTTCCCGGTTCTGTGCTAAGTGTGGACATATTGATTGAGTGTGTGACCCAGGAAAAGTAGAGATGAGATTCAAATAGCAAAGAGGGAGAATTTGGTGACTGACAGCTGGAAATGAATTAATGATTCTTCAATGAATATTTATTTAGCATCTACCCCGTCTAAGGTAGCATGGAAATAAAAGAAATAGAAGTCATAGTACCTGTCTCAAGAGGCTTACAATCTAGTTGGAAATTTAAAGCTATGATCCTATGACCTTTGCACAAGGTAGTATATGAATGATAGGGACAATAAATGTTAAAAGAGTTCTAAAAGGGGAACGATCCAGTGGGCTCGGATGGATAGGGAAGACTTCATAGTGAAGACTGGAGGTAAGCTTCAAAGGATGGATGGCACTTGGACAAGGAGAGAGAAATGGAAAAGGGAGTGGGGGTGGGGCACTGTGAGCTCGCTAAGCTATAGTAGTAGAAGAGGAAATAATAAAGCATATTTAAAGAAAGGTAAGTTGTCTAACTAAATAAGAGCAGGAGAGTGACAATAGGTCGAGGCCAAATTATTTTGTATTTACTTCTCTGTGTAATTATTGTATCTTCCAAGTAAACTCCTTAAGAAAGCTTCAATTTTGCCTTGCTATCCCCAGGGCTTAAAGATGCATTGCATTGCACATATTAGGAATTTAATTAACAAATGGTTGAATTTAATTGAATTGAAAGTTTATGAAGTGTCTGATGGCTATGGAGTAGAGGGGGCAGGTTAGAAGATGAGCTTGTGGTATAAATAACCCTTGCCCTCAAGAACCTCAGTATTTTGTTGAAAAGACAAGACTTGAACACATGAAATAATTAGGGAACAATTGAATAAAATAGCATATAATAAAGTGCTAAATTAAATATAATCTTAGTTTGCAACCTATTATTCTTATTGCCACAGACAGGCATTCATGATCGTGTTTCTAAGGAGAGGCCTGCCCTCCTTACATTCAGTCATCCAATGGGTGCTCCAAACATCTGGACTTTTGGCCTAGAGTTCCCAAGAAGCACAGAGGCTCAGGCAGACAAAGGAATATATGCACAAAGGTGGCAGCAGCCACGCCTTCTCTTTCCCTCCTTTTCCTCTTTGACCTCCACCCTACCCCACCCTGCTTAATGAGGGAGGGAGTGAATGTAGGACTCCTTTGGACTGCTGACTTCACTCCCTAGAAGAGATAATAAATACTGTTCCAGTGTCTCTAGTGTGTGCCACACAGTACAAAAATTTGCAAAGTGACTTTTTACCTGCCCTAAACCTTCAAAAGCCCCCAACCATGTACCTGGGGAGGGCAACAAGGAAAAACCATACTGCCTTTGAATCTGGTTCCTCTACTTAAAGTAAATTAAAATGTGTTTACTTTAAAGCCTTCTTAAAAAGGAAAAATGCAAACCACTGTAGACAAAGCTGTAAGTTCCTTCTTTTCAAGAAGCAGAAATATACTTCCTTGAGCACAAGGTCCATTTCTGCCTCTTTGTTTGGCCTTTCTCCAGGATCTGGTGATTAAATATAAGACCAGAGTGTACCTATGGCTGTGAATTGAGTGAGAAATTGCCTTTCAGTTGACACAGCTTGTAGACAGTCTCCATAGGTGTTAAGGTCCTTCACGAGCTAAATTTTTGAATTGAGAATGTACTTATTCGTTATCATTCTTTTCTGCTCCCAGCATCTCTAAATAGCAGGGCCAGTTTTAGGAGTGCCTATGAGTTCCCACCTTCATTTCCCATGGGCACCCGGCTTTTTCCCTCCAACTGAGCCTATTCCTCACACTCTTTCAGTCCTTTATTGTGTGTTTTGTTCCTCGTGAGGATCTTCATTAGAATTTGTTTTATTTAAGGATCCAACATTGCAACAATCATGATGTAATCAACATTTTATTCAACGATCCATCCAAACGTCTTTTAATGTGTACTCCTTACATATACATATTTTTGTTTCCAGTCTTGTGTCTGTTATATGCTTGGCAGCTACATGGTGATGGTAATGGACAGCAAGTATTGGAGGCAAGAAGATATGAGTTCAAATTCTGCCTCAGATACTAGCTGTGTGACACTAGACGTATCACTTGAATTCTCTTAGCCTCAGTTTTCTCATCTGTAAAATGAAAATAAATAATGCCACTACCTGAAAGTGTAGTTGAGAAAATTAAATGAGATAATCTATGCAAAGCATTTTGCAAGCTTTAAAGCACTGTAAAAAAAATGATATACTTGGAAATTTTGAAGCCATAGAGAGAAGCTTTTTCCCTCTTGGATTAACTGAAATCTGAGCTTCCCCTAAGCATCTATAATATAATCCTCCAGGCAGAAAATTCCAAGCTAAGGTTGAGGCTGTCCCTAAAGGGAATTTTGTGCTTTGTGTCACTGGAGAGTCAACCCACTTTGGATCAGACTGATAGAGACCTCAAGTCACAGCCCAGATTCCTCCCACAGCATCATGCTCTGTTCCTTGCTGCTCCTCCACCTTCTGGGCCACATGCTTGCTGTTCTTTTCTTAATGAGGCTTGTTTCAGGAATGCGAATGCCAGAATCACAGAATTTCAGAATTAGAAGAGAATCTCACCAGTCATCTAGTCCAACCCATACCCAAAGGAATCCTCACTCTAACATCCTTAAGTGGTGATCTAGCCTCTCCAATGTGGGGAGGGGGAAATCTACCAACTTTTGAAGCAGCTCATTCCACTTTGAGACAGCCCGAAGTGTAAGGAAGATTTCTATTTGATATCAAGCATAAACTTGTCTCATCGAAACTACCATCATTGCTCTTGGTTCTATTCTCCTAAACCCACCAGTACTAGTTTAATCTCTCTTCCTACATTACAACCTTTCAAATACTTAAATGAAGTCCCTCCCTTAGATCTTTTCTTCAGTAGGCCAATTTTATGACAAGAACCCAAGGACCATCGATATAGAAGTTGTCCTGGCCAGCTTATTATCAAAGTCTTTCTTAAACTGTGATGTCCAAAACTGAACACAATACCCTCTATATAGCCTACTCAAAACTGGAGAACTGTAATTTTGTGTTCTGAAATGAAGAATACAAAGGAGGCATCACCTCCTTATGCCTATAATCTATTCCTTTCATCAGCCCTAGGTCCATGATGCCTACTGTGTTATGGCTTTTGTTTGCTTTGCTAATCGCCAGGCCCAAACTCCTATTAGGTGTGGAACCTATGTGGGTGTGGATCAGTGACTGGGGTGGGGCCCAAGGTGGGGCTGGCTAAGGGGAGGTGTTAACTCTAGAGCCATGCCCTATTAAGTGTTAACCTAAGCTATGTGGATGTGAACCTCCTAGGGTCCTAAGGGAAGGGGCTAACTAGAACCAATCATAGCAGCCTAAATTCTGGTCATTCAGATGACGTTTGATGATGTTTGATGATGGCTGAAGGTCTATAAGAAGGGAGAACAGAGCCATTTGTGCAGGGCTCTTGAGATGGTGTTGATGAGGAGACTCCAGGCAGCTGTAGCTAAAATCAGATGCTGAGACTTTGTTGAACTCTAGTAACTATGTATTGGGATTTGAATCAGACAAGGTCTGTCTGTTGATGTTTGTAATTTGTTTGTATTTTGTTCTGAAGTTCAGGGTGCTGGCTTTTTTCCCTGAACTAAGTGAATGATATTTGTATGCTGAATTAAAGTAAGCTTGTCAACCCCTTCACCTTGCTTTCCTTAGTTAAGCAGATCAAAAGAACCTGTATTTTTGTGGTGCGCTGGCAGCTTTCTGGGTGTTGGCTGTGGGTGGATCTTTCACCTGCACAGAAGCTGCTAGCCAGATTGTCAAAACACCTACCCATGGGCCTTTTCATCCTTGAGACTTCCCAGGGAGGTTTGCATCACCTCCATATCCAGACCACCCATCGGTGTCCTTTGTTTTTACCCTGGGGGCCTTCTCCAATGCTCTACAATCCTTTCTGGAATCAGACCCAATCAAAATTGACAATTCCTCTCTGGATGCCATCAGGTATCCCTTTACCTGTTTACCTGCTGTGAATCCAGCCTCCTGAGCTTCACTCACAGATCACATCACCAGCTCTCTCTAGAGGAAGAGTCTTGAATAATTTAACTTCCTCCTTCAATGGACCACAATAGATTCTCAAGATCAGTAGCTCTGTAGCCATTGATAGTCTACCTGGGCACATTCCTCAATTGCTAGCCTACTCTCACCCTGTGATACTCTCTCCTTCCGAAGTGATTCTGAACTCTTCTGTTATTATGATACAAATCCTATTCCCCACCTCTACACCCCCTGGACGCCCCTTACTTCCATCCCCTTCAATCGTACTTCCCATATGTCTCACTGTAGCTCTACTGGCCCCTTCTGCTGTGCTCTCTGGAATGCCTGCTCCATAGTTAACAGACTTTTTCATCTTAAACCTTTTCCTTTAGCATCTCTGTTGTCTGGCTCTCCCTGAGAGCTCACTTCCTCCCAAAGATACTGCATCCCTGGCCATATCTTACAACTCATTGGTCATGGTGGGGGCATCAAAATACTTCTTGGTCCCCACTGCTACTTCCAGACTCTTCCTCTGTCACCATTATCTAACAACCTCTTTTCCTTTCGGGTTCATTCAAACCAAACTTATTACCCAATCAAGATTCTGGTAGCTGTCAAATAAAGATTTTTAGAATATTCTCCTTTCTCAATGAATTTATGTCTGTCTCATAGTCTTTTTATCCATTTTAACCCCTGCCCTCGTACTAGAAGTCTTCAATTGATACTCCTTCAAATATACTAACTTCCAAGTTCTTCAATTTACTTAATTTCTTACTTACTCCTTCGCTATAACTCAGCTACATACAAAGGTTGATTGTGATCTTGCCATCATGCACAAGTGTTGTATTTTCATGTTCATGAACTCCAAAATTCTTGTATTTTATCACTCTTTTATCATTCTCTCTTTTCTTCTGCCTTACATTTAAGTCGGGGAGCGTTTATTTAATGCCTATTATACTAAGTGCTGGAACCCCTAACCCTATTTTTTTCTCTTGCTGTGTGTGACCTCTAATCTCTTTACCCCTCAGTTCTTTCCTAGGTCATTGTCCCTGTACTGGCTGCATTCTCCTCCATTCCTTATATTGACTTCTTGGTGAACCAGTTCAAATCTACATTGTCCTCTATACTCAGACTCCTTGCCTCTTATCCTGTAGATGAGCATGCCTTAGCAAGCCCAACCCTAGATTATTTCTACCATCCACTGACTCAACACCTACTTACATGCTGCTTACCAGAGCTGGAGAAAATCACAAAACTATGTTGACTGGGTCCACTACAAATTTATGTTACATACTAAACCCTCATTGAAAAAAGGCAATCCTTTTATGCTGCCCTAATAATTGATTCATTATCACACTCACCAAAGTGGCTATTCCAAACCTTTTCATCCTTCAGAAAGTCTTACCAACCCCTGCTCCCATCTTCTCAGCCGAAGACCTTGCCTTATACTCCACCAAAAACATCAAAACTGATGAGAATTTCCTGTTCTTCTCCTCTTTCTCATCTCACATCAGTCAGATATCTTTTCCATAAGAATAAAGTGAGATACTTTATCTAATACTTTGGGGGCAGAGCCAATATGGTGAGTAAAGTCTGTATTTTTGGTGAGCTCTTTAAAAATTTACTAAAATTTAGGCAAATTATACCTAGAGCCTTCCCCTGCTCTACTAGTTTAGTGATACTGAAAGAAAAGAAATAAGGTTAGGTTGGAATAGCCTGTTTTTGCTGAAGCTGTACTGATACCTTTCCTAGATATTCTCTAATCACCTTTTTAGGGATTATTTTAGAATTTTCCCAGAAATGAAAGTCAAGTTTATTGGTCTATAATCGTGGATTTCATTCTCTTTTTCTTTTTTTTTATTAAAGTTGGCCCTTCTCCAGTTCTGCAATACTGCTACCATTTCCTGAAATCTTTCAAATATCATTGATGGTGGCTTAGCACTCTTCTCTGTCAGTTCTTTTGGTGCTTGAGGATGTAGCTCACCCAGACTAGGTGTCTTGACTTTATCAAGAATGGCTGGGTGGAGGGCAGAGCCAAGATAGCAGAGAAAAAGCAGGGGCTCTCCCAAATCCCCTTCCAAACAACTTTAAAATGATACCTCAAAATGAATTCTGGAGCAGCAGAACCCACAAAAAGATGAGGTGAAATGATTTTCCAACCCAAGACAATCTAGAAGGTCAGTAGGAATGGTCTGTAGCACCAAGGTGAGAGTAATAGAACAGTCTAGCTCAAACAACACCCTTGGTAAGCCAGCAACAGGTCTTGTGGGCAACTGAATCAGCAGAATAGCTTCTGGAGCTCTGAGCCCACAGATGGTAAGGGGGTTTGGAATCTAATCAGAAGGAGATTACAGGGATCCCTTGCCTGGTGCTGGGTGTAGGACTCTGTTGCATTGCCCATTTGCAGATCTGGGCCACAATCTTGAGTGGCAGTCCCAGGGCAAAGAGGAGCACTAGAACAGCAGAGCTTATGGCAATAAAGGAGTATAGACCTTGGTCACAACTTCGGGGTGGAAAAGAGTACAAGTGGTCACTCACAGACCAGATCACAGGCCAGGAGAATAGTAAACATACCTCTCCTTAGATCATATCACCTTGGAAGAACTGAAAACTTATAGGCCTTCAGAACTAACTCAAAATAGCTGCACAAAAACCTGAGGCTTTGAACAGTGTCCCCTCCATCTAGGGGGCAGAGCCCAACTTTAGCATAAAGTTAAAAGTCAAGAAATAGGCTGGAAAATGAGCAAACAAACAAACAACAACAACAAAGAATCTGACCATAAAAAGTTACTATAGTGACAGGGAAGATCAAAACACAAACTCAGAAGACAATAAAGTCAAAACTGCTTCATCCAAAGCTTCAAAGAAAAATGTGAATTGGTCTCAGGCCCAAAAAAGAATTCCTGGAAGAGCTCAAAGAGGTTATTAAAAACCAAATAAGAGAAGTAGAGAAAAAAATAGGAAAAGAAATTAGAGTGATATAAGAAAATAACAAAAATAGAGTCACTAGCTTGGTAAAGGAGGCACAAAAAATAGTGAAGAAAATAACACTCTAAAAAACAGAATAGGCCAAATGGTAAAAGGAGCACAAAAATCCATTGGAGAGGACTCCTTAAAAAAGCAGAATTGGCCAAATAGAAAAAGATGTACAAAAATTCACTGAAGAAATGAACTCATTAAGAGTAGAATTGGACAAGTGGAAGCTAATGACTCTATGAGGCATTAAGAAATAATAAAACAAAACCAAAAGAATGAAAAAAAAATTGAAGAAAATTGGAAAAATCACTTACCTGGACAATAGATTGAGGAGAGATCATTTGAGAATTATTGGACTACCAAAAGCCGTGATCAAAAAATAAAAGAGCCTAGACATCATTTTTCAAGAAATTACCAAAGAGAGGGTGGAACCAAGATGGTGGCTGGAAAACAGGAACTCGCTTAAGCTCTCCCCCAAATCCCTCCAAACACCTGTAAAAAATTGCTCTGAGCAAATTATAGAGCAACGGAACCCATGAAATAACAGAAGGAAACAAGTCTCTAGCCCAAGACAGCCTGGATGATCACTGGGAAGGGTACATTGCACCTTGCTGGGAGCAGAGCTCAGCCTAGTGTGGGCTGTGCCAGGACTAACCAGACCAGGAATTGGGTAAAGCAGGCCTTAGGGCCCTGAATCACTGAGCTGTGGCAGTTACTTCTCAACTCACAAATAGGGTTGACAAAGACAACGAAGCAGGATAGTGGGAAAACTGCTGGATCTGGGTGAGAGAAGTGTGTGGTTCACCCCCAGTCCTGGGGGGGGGGGTGGAGGTGGCGCAGTGGCAGCAGCAGGAAGCTCCTGAGGCTGCTCCCAGAGCTCCAGTGTCAGATGCTTCTGGAGTCCCTGGCCCACACAGTGGGAGGAATCAAGCAGCAAACCAGAGTGGGAGTACAGGGCTGGTTTTGCTGGTGCAGAGGCAGGGATCTCTTCCTTTGCCCTTCTTGGATCTGGGTCATGGTCCTGATTGGTGGTTCTTGGGGTAGGAGGAGCACTGGTGTGGCAGAGTTTGCAGTGACTGTGGAGTAAAAGTAGCTCTGAAAACAGAAGCACAAGGCCCCTAAAGCTTGGGACAAAGTACTCTCTACTCTACAAGCAGTCATACCCTGACAGAAAGCTCAAGGGTCAAGTAATTGGCTGGGAACATGAACAGGCAGTGCAAAAGGACTCAAACTATAGAATCTTTTTTTAGTGACAAAGAAGATTAAAACATAGCCAGAAGAAGTCAACAAAGTCAAAAAGCCTACATCAAAAGCCTCCAAGAAAAATATGAATTGGTCTCAGGCCATGGAAGAACTCAGAAAGGATTTGGAAAAGCAACTAAGAGAAGTAGAGGAAAAGTTGGGAAGAGAAATGAGAGTGATGCAAGACAAACATGAAAAACAAGTCAATGACTTGCTAGAGGAGACCCCAAAAATACTGAAGAAAATAACACCTTAAAAATAGATTAACCCAAATAGCAAAAGAGCCCCAAAAAGCCAATGAGGAGAATGCCTTGAAAGGCAGAATTAGCCAAATGGAAAAGGAGGTCCAAAAGACCACTGAAGAAAATGCCACCTTAAAAATTAGATTGGAGCAAGTGGAAGCTGGGAGAAATCAAGAAATTATAAAACAGAACCAAAAGAATGAAAAAGTGGAAGACAATGTGAAATATCTTATTGGAAAAACCAATGACCTGGGAAATAGATCCAGGAGAGATAATTTTTTTTTAATTTTTTTTTTTTAT
>JAQQSZ010015999.1:0-11138 GCA_028646595.1 Phalanger gymnotis | reverse complement strand
TCTAAGGGGTAAAGATGCTGCAAATTTATTTAATACCTATTATGTGTCAGGTACTTGGATTGGGGATATAGATATGAGCAATGTACTTACTGATTTCAAGTACCTGACCTCAAGGAGCTTACATCCTAATGGACGAAGGCAGCAAATAAATGAGAAAAGAGGTATGGGGGTAGGGAGAGGACAAGGATGAAGTGTGCCCTAACAGAAGCATGCATGCCAAGGAGATTGCAGGAAGTGGTGTGGTGACCTGGACCTCAGCAAGATAAGCCAGTAAGCTTACCTATCTGAGCTAAGCACGTCTGGGAATATGAGAGAAAGAGGAATATGACTTTCATCCATCCATCCATCCATCCATCTATTCATCTAACCAATCCATCAGTCCATCCATCTACATATTCATTTATCCATCCATCCATCTATCTATCCATCTATCTATCCATCTATCTATCTATCTATCTATCTATCTATCTATCTATCTATCTATCTATCTATCTATCTATCTATCTATCTATTCATTCATCCATCCATCTATGCATTCATCTAACCAATCCATCAGTCCATCCATCTACACATTCATTCAGTCCATCCATCCATCCATCCATTCATTCCATTTTGTACTAATTTTATTAAGTGACTCAGAGTACTGCAGCCTTCATTGTACTGTACGGGGGTCCATTCACTTCACAATTATCAGACAATGCCTGCACATCTCATCCCTCCCTCAAGATTATAAGGAGTTTGAGGGTGGGGGCTATCTTCTCCTCCTAACCTTTCTCTTTACTCCATTGGTAGAGCATGTTGTTTCTACCTCCAGACATCTGCCTAGATATGCCTCATGCCTGGAACTCGCCTCCTCCTCACCTCTACCTTGGAGGACCCCAAGCTTCCATCAGAGATCAATTCTGATGCTGCCTTCTACATAAGCCTTTCCTAACCTTCCCTCAGTTATTAGTACCCCACCCTTGAAATTTCTGTGGATGTTCTTTGTAGAATAATAGTCATATATTTAGAGCTGAAAGGGACCTTGGAGATTAGCCAGTCTCTTGTGGGGATTATTACAGAGGAGATTTTTATTCAGGTAGGAGTTGGACTGAACAATTACTGAGGTCCCTTCCCACTCCGAGATTTGGTGATGGTCCCTGCCCTGGGCAGACTCCACTGGGAGTATTGTGTTCAGCTCTGGAGGCCATGTTGTAGATAGGATGTTGACGAATAGAGAGAATGACCAGAGGAAGGCAATCAGAACAGTGGATTCCTTCCTTCTTCCATGGCAGATGAGGATCACTAGAAGAAATGAGATGCTTTGCCTGGTGAAAAGAAGAGTTAGGGGCAGCAGGACAGCTGCCTTCAAGTGCCTGAAGGGCTATTCCTCAGGAGAGGGACCATGTTAGTTCTGCTTGGCTCCAGAGGACAGCAGAGAGTGGATCTTACTAAGATTAAGTATTAATATCAAGGAGAAATTTCAGACTGCGAGAGGGGATGGCAAGACCCAGAGCCTTCCCTGAATTCACAAGTGATTCTCCTTCACCATAGGAGCATCAATAAAGCCTAGATTTACCAACATTTTGCTAGTCTCCCCCTCGATGGACATTAATCTGCACCTGGGTTGACATTAACCTCTTTTGATGTATTTTAATCTCTATTTGGGTGGTCATTACCATACATTTGGTCTTTGGTGACAGTAAAGAAAAAAGGTTTAGCAAATTGAATTAGACTAAATTGACTCTGTGGCCGGGTCAGCCCAAAGACCTGGTTCAGGAGATCCCAGGAGACACAGCTGAATTTTGCAGCTTGTTCTCAACCTCTCTTTTTAATGTTCTGGATTCCAGAAGTGTGTGGTCTGGTGGAATAAGGTCAGTTTGGAGCCAGAGGGCTTAGGTTCTTATTCTTCCTCTACCTGCATGATCCTGGCAGGTCCAAATCACATCCTTCTCTTGGTCTAAGTCACATCATCTGTAAAATGAAGAGTTTGGACCAGGTGACCTCAAAGTCTCCCTCCAAATTCTAGCCTTCACTAGGGTTTAAGGAGGGAGAGAGGGGAGTTTACACTTCTGCTCCGCCTTGGGAAAAAGGAACAATGGACTATTCTAAAAAGCGGCTTGAGATCCCAGTGCGATATGGGTACTTACCTGGTCCCCCTCTTAAAGTATGCCTTGACCTCCTTAGAAATAGCTTAGAAACAATGAATAAACATAAACGTCTTTTCCATTTTTCTTCTTTCTGAGATCGAAGGTGACAGAACTGTCCAAAGCCTTGATAGAGGCTTCCAGGATAATGTTCAAATGGTCTAATGTTGTTTTGTTTTGGTTTTGGTGATGGGAGAGAGGCAATGAGATCATTGAAAATATAGCCTGACGTTTTAATTTTTGAGAGAAATCTTTCATTTATTTCTAAAACCCAGAGTCTTGTAGAAAGTCAAAGGAAGAAAGAGCAAACCCAAGGAAAATCTGAGCTGATTTTTTTTTTTCAGCTCGCCTGGAGAGGGGAGCGGCAACAGGGGGTGGAAGATAAAGCCTCTGGTTCAGATGTGGAGAGCTTACTTTTCATTTGCATCAGAGCAAACCTAACATATTGAGGAATTTTATATTCAGAGCTAAAATACTCCATTGATCCCCTTCTCCTGACCAGTTTCTGGGAAAGGCGTCTGGCCCAGCCTCTACAGTGACGCCCCTAACAGCAGGGCAATTGTGTTAGGGGCACGGAGCTGCCCTGGGTGGCAGGGAGCTTCCTGTGTTGAAATCATGACTCAAAGATCTCATCATGATAGTCTCACAGACCAGGAAATATCATCTTACAGACCTGCCGTTCCTTCCAGGGCCTTGTGAGACTGCCTTTCAAGTCGGCATCTTAACGAGCCTAAGCATTAGCCAAGGAATTTGAGGCATCCAGGGAGATCTATGCTCACTCCCATCCCACCTTTGGGCTATCTCAGAGGTCCGATTTCACGTGGCCAGTGGTGTGGAGGGGGCCAGGCACTCTGAGGGAGGTATCCATTGCTCTTTGCTCTCAGGGAGGCCTCCTGGCTAGAGGCTGACCAGAAATGCTGAGCGTCCAAACCACCGGGCCACTGGAGCACTTGGGAACCATGGCTAGGGGAACCGATTTTGTTCTGCTCTTGGCTCCTCCACATTCCTGACATGAAGCCTTGAGGCGAGCTGCCTACATGTTCTGCATCTCAGCCCCCCCATCTAGAAAATGAAGACAGTGATCATTCTCCTCTAAGAACAGATCCAGAACCACAAACTCTGGGAATTGTCAGGGACATGGTTCGCAACCATGTAATCGAGCTCATGTTCCATTAGACAGCATCCGGGTGGAGGTATCCATGGCTTCTGCTGGAAGAACGCAGTGAGGGGAAGCCAGGCTTTTCCTTGTGGGGAACTTTTTTTGTTTTTTTTTATGTGTGTTTTTTTGACACCAAACCTAAAATGTCTTCTGTGCTATTTCCACGAGTTGCTTCCCAGGTTCTGCCCTCCAGGGACAAGCAGAACAAAGCCCAATTCACTATTGATTAAGAGTTTGTGAAGAATTGGGCTAGGTCTTGGGATGCAGACACAAATCAATGAATCCACCAACAAGCCTGTATTAAGCCCTTCTTCTTGAGCTGTCCTTCTCTAGGCACTGGGGACCAGGGCAGGGGGCGGCTGCAGGGGGCTGGGAGGGACTTTGGGAACCGTTTAGACCCAATTTCCCATTTCACAGAGGAGGACATGGAGATCCAAAAGCATAAGAATCAGTGGAGTTACCGCTGAATGAATCATCAGAAAGAACTTTGCAGCCTTAGCCTCGGAGCAATGAACTCACCAGTTAGAATTCAGTTAGGCATCTCCTAATGGTCTTTCTTTTGTTAAGATTTTGCAAGTCTCTTGAGAGGCAATGTTCGTGCTGTGGAAAGGACCTAAGCCTAGGACCTGGCTCTGCCAGGGTGTGACTGTGTCTTGGGACCTGTTTCTTCTTCTACAAGAACAAGAATTCGCATTCCCAGAGAGTCATTCACTCATTTTTTAGTCTTGTCCAACTCTTCTGACCCCACTTGGGGTTTTCTTGGCAAGGATTCTAGAGTAGTTCACCATTCGTTCTTCAGCTCATTTTACAGATGAGGAAACTGAGGCAAGCAGGATGAAGTGATTTGCCCATGGTCACACAGCTAGTGAGTGTCTGAAGCTGGATTTGAACTCAGGAAGAGGACTCTTCCTGACTCCAGGCCCAGTATGCTATCTACTATTTCCCAGAGCTTAGCTCAGAGTAAGTGGGCAGGGGAGAGAGAGCATTCTAGGCATGAGGGACAGCTGGAGAAAATGCCCAGAGCCAAGCCCCCACTTTTAACACAAGCCAGAATTTGGAGAAAGGGGTGGTCAATGCTGGAGGAACAGGGGACAGGCATGAGGGGGAGGCACTCGCTCTGGCAGTAGGCAGTAAACCAGAGATAGGACTTTGTGGAATTGGCGGTTTTCACAGCACATTCCTGACCACAGGCAGACAGGTCCCTCATCATGTTTGTCCTTCCTTCTCTTTCTTCCCTTATTCATTCTTCCCACATCTGTGTTTGGGGAGCTCAGTAATAACACAATGGACATTTTGGGAGTGCTTTTAAGGGCTGGGAAACCTTTCCCATAAATGCTCTTACTCAAGCCCATCTCGCCAATCCTATGAGCTAGAGGCTCCCAGTGGAGGGAAGTCCATTCAGTAGGGGAGGGAACAGAGCAAATTGGCCAGTCACTCAGCTAGTAGAGGCAGCCATGGGACGCAGAGCCTGTTCTCTGCCTGCTGCTGCTTCTCAGGATGACCATCTAGTGTACATAAATCAGATCCCTCTGGCTCCGAGAAGCTTCACTTGGGACAGAGGCGTGTCTTTCTACCACGAAATATGTTCCTCACCTAGGTCTTGCAACATTGGTGTCTGCATCTTGACACTTCCTGGTTCCCAGGGAAGTGTCATTCTGGGGTTGTTTGGGGACAGAAGGTCACCCCCAACCCCAAACAGGTAGCCTCGAACTTTGACTCTTGCCTGTGGGCTCCTCAGCTGCTCTGCCCTGAAGAGCCCTCAGGTTCCAGGACAATCCCCAGGAACAGCCAGTGTGTTCCCAGCCCTCCTCTTTCAGCTCTTGGCCTGCCCCTCTTCTGCCCCCTCTTCACCACTTGTTGAGTATCTGGATGGCTTGTTCTGATAGCTTGGCGGGACCTCCTCCTTCCTGAGCCCCAGGACATGGAGCTCTTCCCCGAGGCTCTGCCCTGGTCTGTAACTCCATCAAGAATTTCTCTGAGCCTTCCTCTTCCCATTGGCAGCAGGAGACCAGTCTGTCAATTAATGCTTCTCATGAGGTGAGAAACCTTCTCTGAGTGTTTGACCCAGAGAATCCACATCAAACCAAGATGAATATTCCCGTAGGGCATTTTGCAAATGGCAGATTTGGGTGAGGATTCCTATACTGGGTAGCCTGGCAGATCTGCAAGACATTCTTTTACTGCTCCCTTCCTCCTCCCACCATTCTATGGTTGTGGAAACTGAGGCCCAGAGAAGGCAAGCCAGTGGCCAATCTCCGATTAGGATCCGTGCCTGAAATCAGGATTTTCTCAGTATCTGGGCAGGCAGCATTGGAACTCTCCAGGCAGCTGAGAAAGTGGCTTAGCCCAGGGTCACACAGGTAGGAGGAGGGGCTAAGCTGACCTATGGTTCCTATTTTCTGATTCTTACCCCAGGCTCTCCTATTGTAGGTTACCCAATTCTGAGGGGCTACTAGACCCCTCCATCAGCTTCGGGGTAAGAGGGGTGGGGGTCCCTCTAGAGACTTGGGCAAAGGTTCTCACTTTCTCTTCTCCTTCTCCATTGGCCAAAGAATCCTACAGGGCTCGAGAACATGACTAGAAAGGGAGAATTCTCTCCTAGACCCAGGCCCAGCAGGTGTCTCTGCAGCAACCTGCCCCATCACTGCCCTTAGGCGCCCAGCTTGGATACTGCCTACCTCTCGCAGCCTTCTCAGATCTCTCTTGTAAACTTTGACGTTGAACATTTATCTCTCAGAGACTGATGCGTTCTACCTTTTGTGGGGGCCTTGGAAAGTTGTAAAGAGGAGTGTTTCAGCTTGATATGCCAAAAGAAGGATGGACTGCTCTTGACTAGGGAGTGAGGAACCTGTCACCTGAGGTCTGCAAACATAGCCTATCTGAGCAGAGAGGCCTCTTCCAGTTGCCTGATCCCCCATGTGGGGAGAATATGGCTCAAAGCACAAGGAAAGGGGGCCTGTTTGGCCAGATTTAGAATGTTCTTGAGTCTCGTGGCTTCTCACAATGGAGCCATGCTGGAGGCCCACAGGGTCTGACTTCACTTAGGGCTGCCAGGACCCAGCATGCCGAGTCAAAACAAATGCGCCTTCCCTGGGCCCCCCAAAAAATCTCCAAACCCAGCAAAGACAGCCAAAAAGCTTAGGATGACTTAAGAGTAAATGAATCTGAAACATAAGGATTAAATTGCTCTAAAAATACCCAGGAATCCCAAATTTAGAGGAGGGAGGAAAAGGATTTTGAAGAAGACATCCATGGCCTTTGATGAATTGAAAAAAGTTTTGGGAAAAAATAAATCCTGCTCATTCAGGAAACCAGACCAGCCTAAGCCAGGGCTAGAAAAGAACAAAACCTGGTCCCACACTCTACGTCAGAGCCACGGCCCCCTGGGCTTCATTCTGTCTTAGCTGGGCATGTGCTGGGTCTCAAAGGCCCCCAAGGTCACAATCCAGCCTGTACCTGGACAACAAGAATCTTCTATACAGTTTCTCCCAAAGTGGCCACCCAGACTGCTTGAGGACCTCCAGGCCACCTCTGATGGAACCCTGGCTTTGGAGACAGGAAGCTTCCAATCCTACCCCTGCCAGCCATTCACCATCTATGTGGCCCTGGGCAGGTCACTTAAAGTCTTTGAGACTCAGTTTCCTCATGGATATAATGGGGATCATCATAGCACCTGTTTCCCAGGCTCTTGTGAGGCTCAAATGAGACATTGTGTGGAAGGTGTCAGTTTGACAGATTTTAAAGCTCTATGGTGGTCATTATTATTGGCTGATTAAAGCAAGCATGGTAGCAGATTCCCATTTCTAGCTTTGGTGAGAAGGAACAGGGGAGAAGCTGGACCTTTTAAAACCATGAGGAAGGCTGTCCCCCACATGTAGCACGAGAGTGTTGTTGTGTGGCTCAGAGAGATGCAGGAGTAGACATCACAAGCCTCTTCTCCCCCCACGCTTCTGCAAGGGAGGGGAAGAAGGAGGTTGGGGCCAGAGGCTGCCATTCTGCTCTCCTCAGAGAGAAGGGGCACTAGGTTAGAATGATATCTATCTGCTCTTTTACATACTATTAGTCTAGGAGATATAATTTTCAGTTTCAAACTCAACTTTGGTCTCTAGTCATTAATGGGGAAATGAGGGTCCCAGGCAGGCTTTATAGCCAATTCTTGACTCCTTTCCCATCAAATATCAATTCCATAAAAAATACACATAGTAAGTAGCAGGAAAACCATCTGTTCAAGTCTATAGCCAAACAAATCAGAGAAAGTCTGCATAGGAGGATATGTACCAGACAATACAGAAGGAAGGAGCTCTCCCATTGGGAGTGAGATAACAAGAGACAGAGTCCTAGACCTCAAACAAGGGGGAGTTAGCTACAGTGTCCAGTGTGGCAAGCTGGGGATGGGGATGTGATGGAGACAGTCAACTGCTCTCATTCTGGCTTCTCAGTGACCTGGTCCAACTTCTCTCTCAAAGCTGGAAGTCAGAACCCAAAAGAGCATGAAGAGAAGGGGTCTCTCTTCTCTCCCCCTCTCCCCAACTCTGGCCCACCCCTGATGCAGGTATAGGGTACTGATGTCCACTGTTGAGGAGATGGTCCCCCACCGATGAGCTCTGGGGCTTGGGTTACATAATAGGGAGGAAGAAGAAAGATAGCCCGCTTTCTTCTTCCTCTGAGATACCACGATGCCCTTTTCGTGCCTTCTGTTTCAAAGACTCCAGAAAGGCGGCTGACATCCGAGTATCCCTGCAGGGCCCAGGGACTAGGGGAGAGAGCTTTGTTCTCCCTCCCACCTCTTCAGGTGCATGGTAAAGATTGTACTGGGGCAGAGCATCAAATGGAAACATTGGGAAGGTGTCAAAGGAAAGGATCTATTTACATGAGGAAGGGGGCTATCCAGTCCAACCTTCTCATTTTGGTAGGGAGAAAAGCCCCTGCCCAGAAAGATAAAGTCTCATGATCAAGGACCCCCCCCCCCAAGAAGTAAGTCACACAATTGGGTTTTGAAACCAGTTCTCTCTTCAAGATCCTGCATGGCCTCCCAAGAGCTACTTAGGTAATAGGTTCTGAGGAGCCAGGTTCTAATTCCATCTCTCCCCCAACTGGCTGAGTGGCTGCCCCATCCCCCAGCCTCTCCACTTCCTTCTGTGAAATGAGGGGGATGGGCTGAATGGTCTCAAAGGTCTCTTCCAGCCCTTTCCAGGCTGAGGTTGCTCCTGGATTCCCTCTTCAGCTGGGGGTGGCTCCTGCCGGCTGTTTCTTGGATCAAAATGCCTTTTATTTAACAGAACCAACTCTGTCTCTTGGAAATCTCTCCATGTTCTTGGGTCAAGCCTTTCAGCGATGATTTCTGCTAACAGCTGAAGAGCAAAGTTGGCCAAAAGAATCAGATTTTTCTCTCTTTTCATTGAAAAAATAGAGACAGAAAGTGACTGAGAGATGAGCATGAGGCAGAGACAGAGAGATATACAGAGACAGAGACACAGAGAAAAAAAGAAAGAGACAGAGAAGAGAGAGACAGAAGCAGAGAGGAGAGACAGAGACACACAGATAGAGAGGAGAGAGACACAGATAGAGATAGAGAGAAAAAGAAAGAGACAGAGAGGAGACAGAAACAAAGAGAAAAGAGAAACGGAGACACACAGTGAGAACTGAATTTCTTCTTGATTTTTGAATGTCTTGTTGGAGCTTGTGGTACCCTGGATGTGTGGCAGGTCCAAACCTTCGCCATGCCCCTGACCTCCTCAGTGCTCAGTTCTCTCTAGAGGGAATCCTGTAAAAGGAAGGGCCATCTCAGAACCATCTCCATCATTACTTGGCATTTTGTCTCTAAGATGATGTTAGTGTATGGAAGCCAAGAGTGGCATTCTAGGGAGGCTCCCAGCATGCCTTTCCTGCCCTTTACAGTGGGACTACTGTGTGGCTAAAGGAGAGATCACCAGAATAGGAAGGCACAGTGAATTTGGAGGTAGATCTTCTGTGTTCTCAGCTTGGCTATTTCCTGGCTGTGTGACTTTGGGCCAGTCATTGTACTTTCCTGAGCCTCATTTTCCCTTATTTGTAAAATGAAGGCTTGGACTAAGTGATCTCTAATGTTGCTGCTGGCTATCAGTCTAAGCCGCTCCAAGGAAGCAGACACAGAGTCTTCCAAGATGCACCTGGACCCCATTCTCCACTGAGGGTGTCCTCACTCAGGTCCTCTAGTCAGTGCGAGGCCTTGGCAGGGTCTCCTTGGCGAGTCACAGCACTCCACTGGCTGACACGGAAGGGATGTGACTCAGGCCAGGGCTATTCAGAGTCCTCAGAATTGTTGAGTCACCGAGTGAAGGACCACAGAGGAGTTCTGAGCACTGAGCTCTTGTCTATCTGGAGTGGGATGTCAGCATTGACTTAGAACAACTCACAAAACCACCCCTGATCTGGACCAGGCCAGAGCTGCCTAGGAACTGTGGGTCATCAGGACTCATTTCCGAAGTCTGGGTACATATGGCCCTCAGTTACTCACAGCCAAATGGATGAGGAGTCATCCATAAGCCCCAGGAGTCAGGCCTGTCCCTGGAGGCTTCCTGTTGAGCCCTATTTGTCTTGCTGAGCAGATTCCAGGAGAGAACCATCCACCCTAAACTGGAATACAAGACAGACACCAGAGAATTCCTTCCCAGGAGCTACCCCGCCCCGACAGCCAGGCTGGAGGCCAGGAGACAGAAGCCCATCCATTAATGCTAACTACAACAGAGTCCTGGTTAGAGCAGGAAGAAGGCTTCATCCAGACCCTGAAGACGTGGGTTCAAATTCTGCTGAATCTATGAAATGAAGAAATCCAAATCCAGGATTGTTCCCACTCTGCCACAATGCCTTCACCTCTCTAAAACCTCAGTTTCTAAGGTTCCTTTCAGCTCTGGAGTCTCCTCATTACCACAGTGTAGGCTTGCAAATATGTATTTTTTTTTTGGATTTTACATAGTAAGTTCCTAATAAATGCTTTTTCATTCACTTATTCATCCATTTTATCCACCCACCCACTGATTCCCTTAATTATTCACCCATAACAGAGTGCTGGGTCCATGTGGCCACCATGTGGCATCCCTCCCCGAAGGGCCTCTACAGCATGTACCCACTCAGGATGGGCATGAACAAACTAAGTAATCTTATATCTGCACACACTAACATGTAGATGAGGAAGAAACTGTGCCCTTGCCCCATTTTCTCCAAGTATCTTCAGAGCATCCCATCAGAGCTGGGCCAAGGGGAAAACTGAGGGCAGATTTAGATTTTGTTTCCTGCTTCTGGCAAAAGTACCATCCTCCTGGTCCCAGGTTCATCATCTCAGTGAACAGGGTACTCCCTGTGAGAAAAATCCTTCCACCAACGTGGACTGGCACCTTCTTGGCAACTTAGTCTTTGAGAAGCTAAATGACTTACCCAGGATGACACAGCCAACCTGTCTGCCTCTGATAGCATTTCTATAGCACTTGTCAATGGAATACTGAGACATTCCTAGAAGACCAGCTCTTAAAGAAACGAATGCTAGAGAATGATTTACTATCCTTAAGGTTCTCAGTCACAACTCAGGGCAACACTGGTGGTCTTGGATCTGATGGGAAACTTCTTTCTAATGCAGTCCCCTCCACTGCTCCTGGCCGTGCCCCCAAAACTCACAGAACAAATCTTATCTCTCCTTCAAATGCTTGTAAACTGTTATTGTGTCCTCCTGAGTCTTCGCTCCAGCCTCAGTTGCTTCCAAGGATCTTCGTCAGGACCTGGACTCTAAGCCCATCACCATTCCAGCTGCCCTGCACTGGACATTCTCCAGCCCATCTGTTCTTCTAAAGTCATGGTAGCCAGACCTGAACCCAATAAAA
>JAQQSZ010015998.1:0-11139 GCA_028646595.1 Phalanger gymnotis | reverse complement strand
CTTGCTAGCTCTATATAAGCACTGCTGAGAGCTGAATAAACTCCTTTTTGCCAGCCACACTTCGCAGCCTCCGGCTCCTCCTTTTTCACCCATCCCCTTTCAGGCTGGGTCCTCCTCGAACTCCACGTTAACTGGCCCTGCTGGACGGGGCAAACTTGGGCAAAATGTTAAATTGGCCTTACAAATAACCACTCCAGCAGAGGATGGGGCACTGTGAAATCTTTGCATCACCCACAGGTGAGTGTGAGCTCTATTCATGGGAAAGACCCCAGAGTTAATCATTTAGCTGTAGCCTAATAGAGCAAAGAGTATGAGTTGGAGATGATAAAAATAGGGCTGGCAGCATAGCATGGACAAAGATTATGGGAGATCTTGAATGCTAAATTTAGATCTGATGCAAGAAGCAATAGAGAACCAGTGAAACCATGGTGAAAGTGATGTGTTAGTAAGATTAACTAGGCCATGGAAGGATAAAGTAGCAAAGCAGGAACAAGAGAGCCTGTTAAATAGGCTATTATAGTCATCCAAGTATGAAGTTTTAACAACCCACTCACTGGTCCAGATGACTGAAGTGACTTCTCCTAAAAAGGGATCCCAGCCTTAGGATAAGTAAGAATGAGTTCAATCTTAGGGAATTCTGGCCTGTAAAGATACCAGCTCATTCAGCTGTTATCTCAGGCTCATTCAGAGTATAACTCTAGGGAAAATCATTTAAACAAAACTTAGCCTAGAGTCTCCTCCAAAAAGAATTAATAGGATCTCTTCTAGAAAGGTACTCATTGTACAAAGCAAGTACAGGAGAGTGGCTATCTCTTCCACTACATAAGACTCATAGGCCCAAGTTAATCTACAAATATTTAAAACTCATGTAAGTACCTAAACAAATATTTCATTTTCACCTGGGTTCTACCTCCTGGCAAGTCAGGGCATAGTTTGGGCTCATCTTCCTATTGATGCTCATCTTTTCCTAAAAGTATTGTTGTGTTTGTAGGAAGCATCATCTCTTCTGAAAAGCATTGTAGTAGCTGTAGGAAGTGCCTTCTACATTATAGCTGGAACCAACCGAGGGACCCTGGAGCTCCCAATCTCTTCTACTCAGGAGGTTGCTGCTAAGGCTCATGACACCCATCGCAAAATTGCTGTTTAGTCACCTGTGCTCAGGGAAAATAATACAAAGTAGTCAGAGACCGAGTGCAATCTCAGGTTCACCACATGTGCTTGTTGTCACTTGTGAAGAGCCTCCATGGCTGACTAAGATTGTAAGAAAATCCCTCCCCCTCATAGGTAGAATGAAAGTGATTTCTCCTTTTAAAGCGTACTGAGTTGATAGCTCTTGCTGTTCAGTGGTCAATCCTCTTTGACACCCTTCACCTGGAAATGGAGTGAGGTAATGGGGCACATTGAGCTTGCTCAATCAGAAACTTCTAGTTTTGCATATCACTTATCAAGGGGCCCATGGGAAAGGTCCAGGGTAAATGTGTCACTGGAAAGAACCCAGCTCTAGGAATAAAATATGTAGCACTGAAAGGCCCTTAGAGCACTCCACTCTACGGGCTGTGCTTTAAGCCAGACCAGATCAGAGGGTCTTAATTACCCCCATTACACTGATAATGTCCTGGACTAGCATGGTGGCAGTGGAGAAGAAGGAATAAATCTGGGAGATGCTTTGGTGACAAATAATACAATGAGTATGAAGGAAAGGTAGAAATCAAAAATGATTCCAAGGTTTGTAGCTTGGGAGATAAGGAAAATTTCAGACCTCTCCAACCACTCCAATTGGAAGAGTTCTATGTTTCCTTTGCACTCCTTTATCCTATAGCATTTTTATGGTATTTATCACATATTGCTTTGTATCATAGTTATTTGTATTTGCTCCCCTACAAATTCATAAGTTATCAGAGGACAAGCTCAGTGTCTTGTTCATTTCTGTAATCCCACAGTTGAAACCATAAGAGGGGATTATAGGAACTGTATTGTCTACTCCTGAAAGTCAATTCAATTCGACAGATGTTTATTTTTTTAATGAGTATTTTTTCATTTTATTAATGAGTATTATTTTATTTTATTGCCTGCCTTCATCCCTCCTTGAGAAGGCAAATAATTTGACAAAGATTAGACATGTGCAGCCATGCACAACATTTTCGTATTTGCTATGTTGCAAAAGAAAACCCTGCCCCAACCCTCTCCCTAAGAATAATAAAGAATTTTTTTAAAGTATGCTTCAATCTGCATTCAGACACCATCATTTCTTTCTCTGAAGCTGGATAGCATTTTTTCATCATAAGTTCTTTGGAATTCTCTTGAATCATTGTATTGCTGAGAATAGCTAAGTCTTCACAGTTGGTCATCCTCACCATATTGCTGTTACTGTGTACAATGTTCTGGTTCTGGTCCTTTCCCTTTGCATCAGTTCATGTAAGTCTTCCCAGGTTTTTCTGAAAGCATCCTGCCCATCATTCCTGATAGCATAATGGTATTCCATCACAATCATATACCACACTTGTTCAGTCATTCCCCAATTGATGGACATCTCCTCAATTTCCAGTTCTTTCCCACCACAAAAAGAGATGCTATAAATATTTTTATACATATAGGTTCTTTTCTTTTTTTAAAAATCTCCTTGGGATTCACACCTACTCATGGTATTGCTGAGTCAGAGGATATTACTGATTATTTCTATGATTTGTTCTTTGACCCACTCATTCTTTAGGATTAGATCATTTTCCGATTAATTTTTAATCTATGTTTCCATAGACCTTTATTGAATTTTTTATTGCATTATGGTCTGAAAAGGATGCATTTGATATTTTTGCTTTTCTGCATTTTGTTGTGAGGTTTTCATGCTATAACACATTGTAAGTTTTTGTGAAGGTGCCACGTACCACTGAGAAAAAGGCTTCCCACTCCTTTCTATTCTTATTCAGCTTTTTGCAGAGGTCTATCATATCTGACTTTTCTAAAATTCTATTCATCTCCTTAACTTCTTTCTTGATTATTTTTTGGTTAGATTTCTCTAGTTCTGGAGGGCAAAGCTGAAGTCCTCCACTAGTATAGTTTTACTATTTCCTCGTTATAACTCATTTAGCTTTTCCTTTAAGAATTTGGATGCTATGCCATTTGACACATATGTGTTTAACACTGTATTACTCCATTGTCTATGGTACCTTTAAATAAAACATAGTTTCCCTGCTTATATCTTTTAATTAGGTCTATTTTGGGTTTTGCTTTGTCTGAGATCATGATTGCTACCCTTGCTTTTTTTTTTTTTTTACCTCAGCTGCAAATTCTTCTCTAGCATCTTATTTTTACTCTGTATGTGTCTCTCTCTTTCAAGTGTGTCTCTTGTAAATAACATATTGTACAATTCTGGTTTTTAATCCATTCTGCTATCCACTTCTGTTTTATGGGTGTTTATCCCATTCACATCCAGAGTTATGATTATTAACTATGTATTTTCCTCCATCCTATTTTTCTTTGTTTATCCTTCTGTCTCTTTTTACCCTGTCCCTCCTCAAAAGTCTGTTTTGCTTCTGACCTCTACCTCCTTTAATCTACTCTCCCTTCTATCAGTCCCCTTCCCCTTCTCCTATCTCTTTCCTCTCTTATTTTCTTATAGGGTACAATAGATTTCTGTACCCCACTGAGTGTGTATGTTATTCTCTCTTTGAGCCAATTCCAACGAGAGTAAGGTTCAAACATTGGTTGTCGACCCCACTCCTCATCTTCCCCTCCATTGTAAAATCTCTTTATTTTGTGCCTCTTTTATGTGAGATAATTTTCCCCATTCTTCCTCTCCCTTCCCCCTTCTCCCAGTACATCTCTGATTCTCACCCCTTAATTTTATTTTATTTTTTTGGATATCATCTCTTCATAGTTAACTCACACCTATGCCCTCTGTCTATGTATTCTCCTTCTAATTCCCCCCATAATGATAAAGTTCTTAGGAGTTCCACGTATCATCTTCCCATATAGGAATGTAAACATTTTAGTGTTTTTGATTCCCTTATGATTTTTCTTTCCTGTTTACCTTTTTGTGCTTCTCTTGAGTCTTGTATTTGAAAGCTGTGTGGTCACTGCTTTCCTGGCCTGTGCTCTCATCTTTACCCAGGAAGGGACTTTATTCCCCTATAGCTATCAATTCCAGCATCCTCCTGACCCCTGGGACTGTAACCAGTTCCCCTGCTTTCCTGCAGCTGCAATTACCTGTGCTTCCCTCTGTCTTGGAATTGAGACCAGAGTCTGTACTCTCTCTTTGAGTGACCACAAGCACTCATCTCTGCTGTGGGAGCTCAACCAGGGCCCCTGTTCCCCTGTGGCAGCAAGTGTTATCTCTCCTTTTGGTCCCAGGTCTGTAAGTGCAGTGCAACAGGGTCCTGAACTCAGCACCAGACAGAGGTCCCCTGAAATCTCCTTCTGACCTTCAGTATCCCCCCATCCACACACGTCATCTCCCATGGTCCATAGGCTGAGAGCTCCTAAAGCTGCTGCTGCCTCCAAGGCCAACTGCTAGCATCATCAGTGCTACTTCAGGCCCAATCACCACCCTTTTGAGACAGACCTTTTCTTCCAACCCCCCTAAGTTGTGCTGGGATGGAAAATTGTTTCACCTGAACTTTTGTTGGTTCTGATGCTCTAAAATTTGATTTAAGATGTTATTTTAGAGTTGTTTGGAAGGGAATTTGGGATAGTTTGACAGAGTATGGATCTACTCTGCCATCTTAGCTTGGCCTCCCACACAGATATTTATTAGGTACCTGTAATCTTAGGCTAGGTGCTGAAGATGCAAAGACAAAAAAAGGCAGTTCCTGTCTTCAAAGAGCTTATATCCTTCTATGGGGGGCGGGGGGCGGGGGGCGGGGGGTGGGGTGCCTGTGCTGACTTTTCAAGGAAGCTAAGCATGATAGAGGTAGTGAAGGGTTACATTCCAGATATGGAGGACCACCTGTGCTAAGGTGGGAGATGGAATGTTTTGTACTGGGACTTGCCTCTAGGTTTTACTTTCTTAAGTGTTCAGTGACTTTCATCTTCATTTTACTTCCCATATAGTGGAAAAATGATATTCATCTGTCTGTCTGGAGTCCTTCTTACAGCTGGCAGTCAAAATCACCTCCATGGTCTGTGGAAACAGCATATAGCATTTCATCCAAGAGCTCTATAATTTCACCTTTGAGTTTTTTCAAAACTCCGAGGTGGATACCATCTGGTCCTGGTAATTTTTTTTATATTTAGTTTGCCAATTAGGCTAGAATGCCTTATGCATTTACTACTATTTATTCTCATTTCTGGCCTGTCTACTTCAAACCAGCTGCAGATGTGTTTAGAATAAAGACTGGCAAAAGCACTTCACTCTCATTTTTCATAGCTTTGCTGCACTCCAGACTTCATCATGCCACAGAAACCTTTTCATCCTGCAAGATCACTTTAGTCCTAGAATTTACACCTTGGAAGTACCCTCTGCCTCTGCAGCCCCTCCCTCTGATTGGACGGCTCCTCCCAGAACCTCCATTTGGGGAAGAGTTCCCAGGTCAGCCATCTCTCTATTTCTCTCTGGGCTGCTGCACTCCAAACTTCTGCATCATGCCTGTTGGCAAGGCATCTCTCCCACTAGCGCCTTACAGCTTCCTTTTATGTGTTGTCTTAAGGGTAGGGATTGTCTTTTTGTACTCCCAGCGATTAGAGCAGTGCTTGACACATTGTAAGCGCTTAATAAATGCTTGTTGACTGAGTTTTCTGAAAATGCAGACCTGGTTGGAGGAATGTTTATTATGAAATGGAATTGTTAAATAAATAACTAGAGGTTGAGGCTAGGACAGGTGAAGAACTGAGAAACATTATAAGTGTAGCACTCCTTCCGAAGCTTGTTGTTGTTCAGTCGTTCAGTCATGTCTGACACTTCATGACCCTGTGGACCATAGGACACCAATACTGTCCATGGAGTTTTCATGGCAAAGATACTAGAGTGGTTTGCATTTCCTTCTCCATTAGCCTTCTAAGGTTACACCTCCCCAATTTATACTTTGGGTTCCCAAAGGGGTGATTGCTCTGAGTTTCAAGGTGTACTGTGGGTCCACACTCCCAAACGGATAACTTAGGAGTACTTACCAGTACGCTTAACCTTTTATTAGTCAGCCAACAGCACAAGTTTCTCAAAGCAAAGGTTTTTATTAAGATAGTATTGTAAGAATGATCCAAGACAATTCCAAAAGACTCACAATGGAAAATGCTAATCCAGAGAAAGAACTACGGAATCTGAATGCAGAGTGCAGCATATTATTTTCACTTTTTTTGTTGTTTGTTTTTTCTTTTTCATGGTTTTTCCCTTTTGTTCTGATTCGTCTTGCACACATGATTACTGTGGAAATATGTTTAATATGACCGTACATGTATAGCCTATATCAGATTGCTTGCTGTCTTGGGGAAGGGCAGGAGGGAAGAAAAGTTTGGAATTCAAAATCTTACAAAAATGAATGTTGAAAAGTATCTTTACATGTAATTGAAATAAAATATTGTTAAGAAAAAAAAGATAGCATTATAAGGATAACAGAACATTCCCCCCATAAACCTGGGCTGCATTCTCCCACAAATATACACAACATCAATGGAAGAGTGGTTACACAAAGTACACTACAAAAGAAAACACATGTAAGGAAACATGTCACCCAGGCAACCCACAGCTCTGGCAGTGCAGAGCCCTGATATCCTTTCACCATCTAGCTGCATCCTTATGTACCCCTCCAGGTACAGTATCTCTGCTGGGTGGGTCATTCATCTAGGCTCCCTGGGTCTGTTCTTCTCTACAGCTCAACTCTGGAGATCACCAAGGCTGGCTCTCAATTCACGAAACTCCTCTGCCTTGACTCGCTGGGTAAGGTGTTTCCTACTAGAAAAGTAGTTTCACTACAAGAAATCATGAGTGGTGGGGCATGGGACAGGGGCAGAGGGGAGAGAAATCCCCTTAATTCCCCCAGAGAAAAACAATTCCCTTTCAAGGGCTGAGTTCTTCCACAATTGAAGTCTCTTTTTGCCTCCAGAGGCCACAATAAGAACTATTTCCTGCTAAAACTGATTCCCTAGGCAGTGTGTCTTGTTTTTTTTAAAGGGCTATCAGGAGTGTGGCCAATCCTTAGTTGACCTCTGATGACATCAAGGTTGACTGGAGAACATCTTCGAACTTCATAAATATCTAACAAAGTGTAGATGCTTCCCTGTACTTTAAATCTTTAATTCTTCACTGTTTCTTGCCTGTCCTTTTGTTGTTGTTGAGTCATGTCCAACTCTTCATGACCCCATGGATCATAGCACACCAGGCTCTTTTATCCACCACTATCTCCCAAAGTCCATCCAGCCTCATGTTTGTTGCTTCCATGACACTAGATATCCATCTCATCCTCTGCCACCCCTTTCTCCTTTTGCCTTCAATCTTCTCCAGTATCAGGACATTTTCCAGTGAGTCCTGTCTTCTCATTATGCAGCCAAAGTATTTAAGCTTCAGCTTCAGTATTTGGTCTTCCAGTGAATAACCCGAATTAATTTCTTTAAGTATTGATTGATTCGATCTCCTTGCTATCCAAGGGACTCTCAAAGTCTTCCCCAGCACCACAATTCAAAAGCGTTGATTCTGCAACATTCAGCTTTCTTTATAGTCTAAATCTCACAATCAATGGAAAAACCATTTGTTGTTGTTCAGTTATGTTCAACTCCTCATGACCCCATTTGGCATTCTCTTGGCAAAGATACTTGAGTGGTTTGTCATTTCCTTTTCCAGCTCATTTTACAGATGAAGAAACTTTGAGTACACAGACCTTTGTCAGTGAGGTGATATCTCTGTTTCTTACTATACTTTCTAGATTTGTCATAGCTTTCCTTCCAAAGAACATGAGATTCATGACTGCAGTTGTTGTCCAGTTATCTTTGAGCCCAAGAACACAAAATCTGACACCGCTTCCATTTCTTTTTCCTCTGTCTGCCAGGAAATGATGGGACCAGTTGCCATGATCTTAGTCTCTGTAAATTTATCAACTAGGCTCATGGGGAGAAAAGAGGGCTCTGGATCAACTGCTTCAAAACGTAATAGCAAAATATCCTTGTTATTACAAGTTTGAGTCTCTGGCTAATTAGTTCATTTTGACAATGCTGAGTCATGTCATTTTGACATGTACTCATGAGGCCAAGTTCATGGTTGAATCCCAATTCTTCTATTAACTGCTGTGTTATCTGTATACCACCTGTATATACAAGTCATTTAACCCTTCTGAGACTCAGTCTCTTCATCCATAAAATCAAGGAATTGGACAAGATAACCCTTGAGATCATCTCCCAGCTCCAAAGGCATGGTCCTCTATGATCATCATATGAGCATCTCTCTGGTCCTTGTACATGGAGGACACTATTCACCCTAGTCAGCCCTTGCATAAATGCATGCCATTCATCCTGAAGGAGAAAGGGCATCAGTGAACCACCACCCACTGAGCTCTCTTAATGGAAAAGCAGATGCCCTCCTGTTGATAGGCCTGGAGCATCTCTTCATGCAAGAAAGTCGGTTCATCATTTTCTAAAGTAAAACTATTTCTATGTCCTAATGTATGGGGCATAGGAGGAAAATGCTTTCCTGATCCTTTACATCAAATTCTGCACAACACATAATCCCATACGAGTAATTTTTTGGTTTCTCTCTATTTACTGTACATTCCAAAGGACTGTGATTTTATCAGCATGGGTCTTCACTGTATTGATTTAGATCACTGCCCTATGATGACTCCATAAACAGTTTCCTGAATTTCTGTGGCTGAAAAAAAACAAAACAAAACATTACTTTGTAGCCAATCTGGTAATAGGACTCTCTGAATTTAGCAAGGCTAATCTTCACATGACAGACACCCAATCCATTTCCATGCCCATACTCAAAGCCTTTCCACCTTGGTAGGACCTGTAAGAACATGCATTCTGCTGGCACAACCTTTGAGAACAGAGTCACCTTTCTTTCCGTTGAGTAGATTCTCTATAATAAATATTGAAAAAAAAAAAGTCAGATAAATGAACTCTGTATACCTTTTGTCTTGCCACTTTGTAAGCAGTAATCAGATTTTTCACACCATTTATTTCCTTTTTCTAATACCCCTAAGTACCTGGAATCTGTCTAAACTGACAACTAATGCAGAAAAATAGAATGTTCTCCCTTCCCCCCAGAAACTACATACTATGGAGAGAAATGATGCGTATATATAGGACATCTCTCCATTTCATAAAATCGTAGACTTCAAGGCCGTGAGTGACCTTAGAGACTGCCTAGTCCAACTTTTACATTTGACATGTAAGAAGCCAACTCTATGGACAGCAAAACACAGAACTAGGACTAGAACTCTGGTTCTCTGGCTCTAGATCAAGGATTCTATCAGAAGCTGGGCAAGCGACTCTCTTTCACATTTGCCCATCAGCCAATACTCAGGTATGTTTCAAATGCTGTGATAGACATTGAGAATAGAAGAGTAGAAGTAAAATATAACCCCTGCTTTCTTCTTCAGTCACGTCTGACTCTTCGTGACCCCATTTGGGGTTTTCTTGACAAAGATACTGGAGAGGTTTGCCATTTCCTTCTCTAGCTCATTTTACAGATGAGGAAACTGAGGCAAACAGGTTTAAATGACTTGCCCAGGGTCACACAGCTAATAAGTGACTGATGCCCGATTTGAACTCAGAAAAATGAGTCTTCCTGACTCCAGGACTGGAACTCTATCTGCTGTACCACCTAGCTGCATATCCCTTCCCCATCTCCACCCCCCTTCAAGGAGGTTCTATTCTTTTGGGCATGTACAATATAAGCAAGTACAAAGTATATTCAACATAAATAAAGAGTAATTTGGCTGGGAGCACTTGTAGCTGGAAGGGTCAAGAAAGACCTAATTGAGGGGGCAGAGCCAAGATGGGGGCTGGAAAGCTGGGACTAGCGTGAGATCCCCTCCAGGTCGCTCCAAAAACCTATAAAAAAATGGTTCTGAACAAATTCTAGAACTGTAGAACCCACAAAATACCAGAAGGAAGCAGGGCTCCAGCACAGGATAGCCTGGATGGTCGCTGGGTAAGGTCTATTGCAGGGAACTGGGAGCAGAGTGGAGCAGAGCCCAGTGTGGGTGGCGGCAGGACCAACCAGACCAGGAGCCAGGCAGAATAGGCCCTAGTGCCCTGAATCAGTGAGCTGTGGCAGTTACCAGACTTCTCAAATCACAAACACCAAAGACAACAGAGAAGGTTAGTGGGAAAAGCTGCAGGGAACAGAATGAAAGGAGTTCCCGTTGGGCCACTGCCCCGGGCAGTGGGGGTGGTGCAGCTCTGAGGACAGAACTACAGCTGCAGTTGCTTCCAGCCCCAGGCCCACCTGCTGGGAGGAATTAAATGGCAGATCAGAGCAGGAGTGCAGAGCCTGCTTAAGATCTGAGTTGAGGTCCGGATTGGCAGTTCTTGGGGGAGGAGGAGCACTGGTGTGGCAGAGCTGGCTGTATAGAAATGGCGCTGAAAACAACAGCGCAGACCCTCAAACTTGGAACAAAGTACTCTCTACTCTACAAGCAGTCATACTTCCATGAAAAACTCAAGGGTCAAGTAGCTGGCTGGAAACATGGCCAGGCAGCGAAAACGCACACAGATTCAGTCTCAGACTTTGGAATCTTTCTTTGGTGAAGACTAAAACATACAACTAGATGAAGTCAACAAAGTCAAAGAGCCCACATCAAAAGCCTCCAAGAAAAACATGAACTGGTCTCAGGCCATGGAAGAGCTCAAAAAGGATTTGGAAAAGCAGGTTAGAGAAGTAGAGGAAAAACTGGGAAGAGAAATGAGAATGATAAGAGAAAACCATGAAAAACAAGTCAATGACTGGCTAAAAGAGATCCAAAAAAATACTGAAGAAAATAACACCTTAAAAAATAGACTAACTCAAATGGCAAAAGAGCTCCAAAAAGCCAATGAGGAGAAGAATGCCTTGAAAGGCAGAATTAGCCAAATGGAAAAGGAGATCCAAAAGACCACTGAACAAAATACTACCTTAAAAATTAGATTGGGACAAGTGGAAGCTAGTGACTTTATGAGAAATTAAGATATTATAAAACAGAACCAAAGGAATGAAAAAATGGAAGACAATGTAAA
>JAQQSZ010015997.1:0-11139 GCA_028646595.1 Phalanger gymnotis | reverse complement strand
AGAAAGAGAGAGAGAGAGAGAGAGAGAGAAAGAGAGAGAGAGAGAGAGAGAGAGAGAGAGAGAGAGAACAAACTTGGGAAGATGTTGGAGTAAGAAAATACCTAGAGGAAGCTTTGCCAGCACATCTTCCCCTCCCAGATTGATTCTTTTGTGGAAGCAAATTAGGCTATCTTTTGCCTCAATTCTTACCTAGCCTTTAAGTACTGAATAGGTATTGTCTCAGACAAACCGAAACTTGGGAAAGGCCAAGGTCTCACACTGCATCCAGGGCCACCGCCAGTCTTCTCCACCTTTGTTCTGCCACTGGACTCCAATGACTGCGGAGGAGAGAGTGAGGCTGATGACTTTGAATAGGCCCGTGTCATTTAAATCCAATTCACTTGCAAGTCAAGACATCACCCTGCTGATGTCATTGGTGCTCTTCAACAATGAAGGATGAACAACAAGAACGATACAAGCAGGAAGCCCCCAAATTTCGAAATTTCATTAATAACAAGAAATGCAAGATCTTACCACAATATGATTCTTATTTAAAAAAAAACCCAAAAGTCCAAGTTGCAAAACTGCACTCCAGACCTTCCTTCCCTACTCCTACAACTCATTCTGGATTGCTAAGGGTATCTATGAAACTCTTGGCTGCTACAATTTTAAATGACTAGCTTATGGAGTGATGTGTTTTTCCAGGGGCAGGTAAAGACTTTTTCCAAGGAATATATTACAAAGAACAAAGTGTATTGGCTAACACAAAGTTCCCTCCAACTTCTGCTTCCCTCCTCTGCTTGTACAGCTGTAATGCCAACAAAGTTCTGCTGCATAACCCATATAACTCCTGCAAGTTTTCACACTCAATTTTGAAGGCTAACTCTAAGACAATGAACCAGTTGCAGGAATCAGGAAAAGGTTTATTTAAAGGGTGGTATTTGAATTGCATCTTGAAGGAAGGGAGAGATTCAATCAGATAGAGTTGAGCAGTGCATTCCAGGGATAGGAGACAGCTAGTACAAAGGTACCAGGGTGGGAGATGGAATACTGTGTATGAAGAACAGAGAGAAATACTGTTTGCCTGGATCTAAATATGTAAGAAGTAATGTACAATGACACTGGAAATACAGGCTTGGGCTGAGTTGCAAAGAGCTCACAAAGCTAAATGGAGTCTTTTTTTTTTCAAGAGGCTGCATGAGACCACTGGAATTTATTGAGTATGGACATGACATAGTCAGATTTGTCTCTAAAGAAAATCACCTTGGCAATTATGAGGATGATGAACTAGAGTAGAGCAAGACTTGAGGCAAGGAGACCAATTAGGAAGCCATTGCAACAATCTAGGCAAGAGGTCATGAGGATGTAAACTAAGGGGGTAGATGTGTTAATAGATAAAAAGACAAAGATAGTGGAGGTAGAAACAGCAAGAATTCGTTCTTGATTATTTATGTGAGGTGAGGAAGAATGAGAAGTCAAGCAAAATACTGAGGGTTTGGACCTAGGGCACTAAAATAGGAAGGTTTGGAAGAATAGTGGGCTGGGGGAAAGATAATAAGTTCTATTTTGGACATGATGAGTTTGAGATGTTTTTACAGATAATAATACAATAAAATTAATTGAAAGAAAGCAAATATGAGTAAAAGATAGAGACCTTAACAAAGATGAAGTAAAATCATCCTGAATAACAAATTTGTCAAAGAACAAATCACAGAAAGAATAAACAGCTATGTAAAAGACAATGAAACAACGTGCCAAAATTTTAGGGGCACAACTAAAGCAGTTGTTGGAATAAAATTTAGATCTCTGTAAACATATTAATAAAATAGGAAAACAATTCTGAGTATGCATTTTAAAAGCTAACAAAATAAATTAGCAAACCTTACAATATTTACAAGAGAAGAAATGATAGAGTACAAATAAACTTGAAATTCAACTGATAAACACAGCTAAAAGCTGTTTTGAAAAGTTTAGCACAATTGTTAAGCCATTAGATAATCTGAGCAAGAAAAAGACCAGAAAATCAAATTGCCAAAATAAAATTCACAATAGGATTTTTAAATCAGAAATTATTGCATATTTAAATACCAGCCAATCTGAGAAATGAAAGGAAATCGATTAGTATCTACAAACATATAATGGCCTAAACTGGCACAGTAAGAAATAGATTTATTAAACAATCTAACTTTGGAAAAATAAAATTGAGCAAACCATAAATTAATTCCCAAAGAGGAGGGGTATCTGGGCCAGGTGGATCTATAATGAATTTCTATCAAACCTTAAAGAGTAATTAATACCTATGCTATGAAATTTATTCTCAAATATATATATATATATATATATATATAGAGAGAGAGAGAGAGAGAGAGAGAGAGAGAGAGAGAGAGAAATCACTCTTCCAAATTTATTTTATGAAATCACTATGGCATTGATACTCACAAGTATAGATTGGCATATGCAAAAAATAACAAGGAAGCCGATTTTATAGGATAATAGACTGTGGTTGGGAGAAAGGTGTAAGAAGACTAGAAATCTAGGGAAAGGCCAGGTTATAAAGGGTTTAAAAACCCCAGAAAGTTTTATATTTAATCCTGGAGATAACAAGGAGCTACTGGAGTTTACTGAATAGGTAGGTAGGTGACATGGTCAGATTTGAGCTTTACGAAGATCATTTTGAAAGCTAAGTGCAGGATGGACTATAGTGGAGGGGAGACTTGAGGCAGGAAAACCAACCAGATGGCTATTACAATTGTCCATGGATAAAGTGATGAAAGCCTTCACCAGGGTGATGGTAGTGTCAGAAGAGAGGAGCACATGTGCAAGAGATGTTCCAAGGGTAGAAATGATAGAACTTGGCAAGTACTTGGATGTTGGGACTTTGAGAGAGTGAGGAGTTGAGATGACACTTGGATTGTTAGCCTGGGTAACTGGGAGGATTGTGGTAACCTCTGTAGTTATGGGGAAGTTGGGGAAAGAGAGTTTAGGGGGAAATAATGAGTTCGGCTTTGAACACATTAAGTTTCAATGTCTGAGAGATACGTTTTTGAGATATACGATGGGTAGATAGAGATGTGAAGCTGGAGGGCAGGAGAGAGGTTAGGATTGGCAAATATATCTGAGAATCATCTGCGTAGTGGGAACTGCTGAGCTCACCCAATGAAATAATATAGAAGGAGAAGAGAAGAGGGCTCAGGAGAGAGCTTTGGGCGACATGCACAGATAGTGGGTGAAGATCCAAAAGAAGAAGACTGAGGAGTGTCAGATAGTAGAAGGAGAACCAGGACAGAGTAACATCAAAAGAAAAATCTAGTGAGAAGAATATTAAAGAGGAGAGAATGGTTAACCATGTCAAAAGTTGGAGAAAAGTCAACAAAGGTGAGACTTGAAGAAAAGACCATTATTAGATTTGGCAATTAAGAGATCAGTGTTAACTTTCTAAAGCTTTTCCAGTTGAATGATGAGGTTGGAAACCAGACTACAGCAGCTAAGAAGAGAGGGAGAGGAAAAGAAGAGGATGCTCTAGTTGCAGATAATTGCCTTGAGGATTTTAGCCAAAAGGAAGGAGAGATGTGGAATAATAGCTAGTGGGGTTGAATAATAAAATAATTTCTTGAAGATGAGGAGACATAGGTATGTTTGTAGGAAATAGGGCAGCAACCAGGACACAGGAAGAGATGGAAGATTCATGAGAATGTGCAAAGGAGAGAGGGGGCAAATCTTCTGGAGAAGACTCAAAGAAATGGGATCACTTGTGTATATTGAGAGAGGGGTTAGTTAGCCTTGGCAAGGAAAAGAGCCACCCCCTCATGTGAGACAAGGACAAAGGAGGAAATAGGAGCCAAAAGCATCATAATGACATGAGATGACGAATGGAGAAAAGAGAGCTTTTAGGAAATGCCTGAATCTTTTCAGTGAAATATGAAGCAAAGTTCTCAGCTAAAAGGCTGGAGGAGAGAGAGAGCCATGGAAAGTGTTGGGAGGGATGAAAAGGTTTCAAAAAAACCTGCTGTGCTGACCGGAATAGTGAACTGATTATGGAGGTATAAAAGAAGTAAACCATCCATACCCTTTGACCTAGCTGCCTGGTATATACCCTAAGAGATTGAAGACAAAAACAAAGGATCAATACATGCTGAGATATTTATCACAGCATAGTTTGTGACTAAAGCGCAGAAGAGGGTGATGAATGACTGTGATGGATATAAAAGGGAAACAAACATGAACCTTTTTTTCAAGAGGGAAAAAGATTTCCAAATTGTACCTATTTACATATAGACTTTTCTCCACACCCTTGAAATCTCAGGGTTCTGCAATCACCTGTGGTTTCTTAACAGCTTCCACATGACATCTCTATAGCCATAAAAGACAAGTGGAGGAGGATATACACAGATGACCCCTTTGAAAGAGAGAGAGAGAGAGAGAGAGAGAGAGAGAGAGAGAGAGAGAGAGAAAGAGAGAGAGAGGAGAGACAAAGGAGAGAGAGGGGGGAGGGAGAGAGAAAGAGAGACAGAGAAAGAGAGAGGCAGAGACAGAGAGAAAGACAGAGAGACAGAGACAGACACACACACAGAGAGAAACAGAGACAGAGAGACAGAGAGAGCTTTCAGTTTGTTTTTAGTTTCCTACTCACCCACCCCCATTATTGTCCACATTCCCTTCTCATGTCACCACGTTGTGATACTGAGCAGCAGAAGGGGAAAGTATGGGGTTCACAAAGCCTTAATAGACCTTGAAATAGAAAATTAGCCACTAGATAATTTCGAATTGGCTATATTGATTTTTACTGAGGCTCTCACAATAAATATTCAGCTCCTCTTCCCCAAACTTATCAATTCAAGCTTTTTTTTTTGTCCTTAAATCACCATCTCTCCCGATACACTTTTCGACCCCACTCATTTTCTTTAAGCTTTTACTTCCCAAGGCCATTATTATCTTACTCACTTCTTGGCTCTAATCATTATGTGTTAAGAGATCTCACAGAAATACCACACAATGCCTGTGTATTTGGTACTAAAAAGAACTCATTCTCCGATAAAGTGAGAACTTAATGAAAGGCTCAGGATTTCTAGTTTGTGATTCTAGTTTCCTGCAAGACCTACTGAGGAGTCCTCCACAACTTACTTGCCTTTTCTCTGACTTGATTTCCTAATCTCTGAGGTGAGAGTCATAAATTTAAAGCTGAGAGGGACCTTAAAGGCAATGTAGCCTAACCCCTTCATTGTTCAGATGCAAGAACTGGGGCCTAGAGAGATAATTTGCCTAGAGTCACACAGCTAGTAAGTGTTTAAGGTGGGATTTGAACCAAGGCTTCTTGGCTCCAAGTCCAATGCTTTAGGTGTTTTATGCCTGTTAGCCTCTAATGTAAACAAAATAACCTTGAAATCTTGAAAATCTCCTTGGCTTTGGCCAAGGGAGAGGGGGAGAAATTACCAAGGAGAAGGAAACAAGGCCTCAGCTCTTCTTTCCTGTTTCCAGAACTGGTTCATTTTCCCACCACCAATCCAGCTTCTGACTCACAAACTGAGACATTTCTCCATTGTTACTAAATGTGAAAAATTAGTTTTCAATTAACACCAGATGTAGCTCTAAGTTTTCAAATGTGACTTTTGCCAAGAAACCAAAGGCAAACTAATAATGCCATGGATACGCATAATTAATTGAGTATAGCTAGGTCTCCTTTAGTACAAATAATGAATCATGAAGTGGTTGCATATATTAAAATTCATACTATTCAAACTTATAATTATGTAAGATATACCAACTGGTAAACTGATCTTCGGCAAACAGTAAAAGAGAAAAAAACAAGGTGTATGACCATAACACGGTTATCAATAGAACCAGTTCCATAATATGGCTCATGTCCTCCACAAGCTGATATCATTTCTTGATCTGGTCTGACCCCCAAACCTACACAGTTTTTCCTTCCAGGTATTTACCCTAAGTATTTGCTGTTATATTAGTGTGGAAGAGGCACTGTGGAGGAAGGAATAGAAGACTAAGAACAAAACCAGGAAATACGGGTTCAAGTCTGTGACCCTGAGTAAGTCATTTATTCTCTTAAGGTTCTAGACAATTGTCTTAAACCTATAAGATGGAGAGAAGATACTGACCTGAATTAATAGGAGGTTCCCTATCTGAGAGTTCCCTATATTAATGAAATCATCCTTTTAGTCCCCAGGCTTATCCTTATTTGCTGCTCTAATAGTAGTCACTAATGACCCTTTTAGGGTTAGCCCTCATCCAAGGCCCTCTGAAGGAGGACGACCCTTTGGTATGTATCTCTAATGATTCCTTTCTAGGGGTTGAAGCTAGCTTGCATTGTTCTTACAGATAACTCTCTTCACCCTTTTCTTAAAGGTCTCTATGGTTTTGGGGACCAAGAAGTCCTATCCTCCTTGGTATGTTTGGTTTGCCCAAGGGCCGCTCATTTTTTGTTTTCCAAAGTTAGTTGGAGCTAGGTTTGGTCACCTGTGTCTAGGCTAATGTTTGTCCCTATTTTGCTAGAGGCTATGTTGCTGGTGATACAAACAATATTTCTATAGACTCTTTCTATATCACATCAATTTTATCCAATGGTCAGAAACAGACTCACTTTCTCTTCCTGCTTTAAAATCCATATACTCCTTTATGGAGCTGCCCACAAAATCCCCATTTCCAATCTAAGGCACACATAACTGTCAGCATTTTTATGGAGGGTAGGTAAGTGATGTTTACTAAGCTCAATGACTTAATTGATATTTTCCTGGCTCAGGTTACCAGCTTGATCTACTTTACCAGCCACTTTCTCATGACTCATCACTCAGGTGTTTTCAAGGAGGATGGTCTTCCAACCTTTGAAAGCACACAGAGTAGCAGCCATCTTTAATACTCTTTCACCTAACAGCAGAAATAATAGACATAATGCAGACTGGAAAACTGCCTATGGTTTGGGGACATAGTAAAGCAATTTCTTGGGATCTATTATGTCTCTCCTTTCCTCTTCTTAAGTGGAATATTGGAGCTGGCTACTACATTATGAACTTTGGAAGGTTGGAAGAGTGACTCTCAGAGGTCTAGGAATTGGATTCCATACCAGCATTTTCTAGTAGCCAAGCCTTCGAGCAACTGGAGGAAAGACTTGCTTGAATGGAAATACTCATCGATTGGCTATGCCACTTTCAAAAGTGAACTTGGAGCAGAGAGACAAATACTTGCTAGCAACTACTTTAAGTTTAAGCTCACATTCCCCAGGGACAGGGGTGGTAGAGAGGACAGTATGTGCCTGGTGTTGTGGAAATTTTTTTGTACTTTTGTTATTCCTTTAGCTTATCAGTGAAATATCAGTTTTAATAATTAAATTGATACTAGAGCATCAACCCATAGTAATGCTTTTATTGAGGAGATATGAACTGGCTCTGATTAGATGATAAGGATGAGATAACTGGCAATTGACATTAGGGATAACCTACTGAAATGGGGGCTTGAACCATTTGCAGCAGAAAAATAATAAAAATGGAAGTGTCCCCCTAGCACCTTGAGGGGAAGATGTAGTCAGCCTCAGTCTGGGCACAAGTGATAGTTGGGATAATGACCCCCAGAATCTATGTATACAATACATACATGTGTACATGTCTTGTCCTATTGAATATAAGTTATGTGAAATTTAAGATTTATTTTGTTTTTGTCTGTATACTCCCAGTACCCAGGACAGGGCATGTCCTATAGTATGTGCTTAATAAATGCCTGCTTGTTGATTGATCGGTTGCAGAGAGGTATCAGTGGGAATATTGTTATGATGTCTCATCTAACTTTCCATTTCAAAGAATACTTAATGCAAGTATTCTACCAGACTGTGTGCTTCCAATAAAGAAAGGGATGGGAAAACAAAGTGATACAAAGTGAAGAAAGCAAAACCAAGAAAACAGTGTATGTACAATGATTAGAATCATGTAAATGGAAACCATCAAAAAATGAAACTGAATGCTGCACAATTCTGATGACTAAACATGTTCTTAGAGAAGAAATTCTTTAAAATCTACCTCCTTTTCTTTGCAGAGGTGGAGGACTGTGGGCTTGGAACAATGCATGTACTATGAGAAGGTGTTGGTGTATTAATTAGTTTTTGTTAATTGCTTTTACCTCCCTTCTTTTATTTCTTTATTAAAAGGGATAGCTCTCACAGAGCCAAGATGGCAAAGTAGAAGCAGCAACTCAGTGAAATTTTTCCAATATTTTCCTCTAAACAACTTTAAAGCAACATCTCAAATTGAATTCTGAAGTGGCAAAGCCAATAAAATGCCAGGGTGAGACATTTTTCCAGCCCTAGACAATTTAGGAGGACACTGAGATAGGGGCCAACCTGGAGTACATGCTGAGTCAGCATCAGTGGTGGGCCTTGGTGGCAACTGCAAATGCAGTGGCAGCTGCAACTGTAGTGGCATCAGCAGCTTGAGGATCTTTCAGCCCAGAGTGGGTAAGGTATTAGTCAACTGGTGAGAAAAGGATCACAGCGGACACTTTACTGTCACTGGGCTCAAGATTTGGCACAGTTTGTCAATCTTATTGCTCAAATGCAGTTCCAGGGCAGAGAGGAGTGCTTGTGGTCAGTCACAAGGAAGCAGGCACCTTGGTTGTAGTTCAAAGGCAGAGATGAACACTAGTGCATGTTGCTGCAGAAGAGTAGAGAACCTGGACACAGTCTCAAGGCCTGGAGGAACACTAGAACTTATAGCAGGGGACCAGGGGACCTTTCAGAGTAAATACCAGAGTATAGACCAGGAGAGAAGTGACCACACCTCTCTCTGTATCACAGCACCTTGGATTCACCAAAAACTTGCAGACCCTCAGAACTAGCTCTGAAAATAGCACTGTGAAAGAGCTAGAAGCAAACTTTCACCTCCTCACTCCCAAGTGAGCAGACCAAATTTAAGTCAAGAAACAATCTGAGAAAAGCAAGCAAACAACAACAGGAGGACTTGATCATCAAAAGCTACCAGTATGGCAAGGAAGTCCAAGACAAACTCAGAAGAAGATAACAATGTGAAAACAACTACAAGCAATGCCTCAGAGGAAAAAAAACAGTGCAAATTGGACTCAACTCCAACAAGATTCCTGGAAGAACTAAAGATAGTGATTACAGTGGCAGAGAAAGGATTGGGAAAAGAAATGAGAGTGATACAAGAAAATTATAAAGTGAATTAACAGCTTGGTAAAAGAGGCACAAAAAATTACTGGAGAAAATAATATGTTTAAAAACAGAATTGACCTAATGGTAAATGAGGCACAGAAATTCACTGAAGAAAAGAACTTCTTAAAAGCTAGAATAGGCTAAATGGAAAAGGAAGGACAAAAGTTCACTGAAGAAAACTATTCCTAAAAAGCAGAATTGGGTGAGTGGAAGCTAGTGGGCTGACACAACATAAAGAAACAATCAAAGTCAAAATAATGACAATTGGGAGAAAACGTGAAATATTTCATTAGAAAAACAACTGACCTGGAAAATAGACCAAAGAGAGATAATATAAGTACTATCAAAGCTATGATCAAAGAAAAAGCCTAGACATTCAAGAGATTCTAAAGGATAATTGCCTAAATATCTTAAATTCAGAGGATAAAATCGAAATTGAAAGAATCCATCAATCACCTCTTGAAAGAGAGGCTGCAATGTAAACTCTCAGGTCTATTATAGCCAAATCCCAGAGCTCCCAGGCCAAGGAGAAAATACTGCAAGCAACTAGAGAGAAACAGTTCAAATGTCATGGAGCCATAGTCAAGATCATACAAAATTTATCACCTTCCACAGTAAAGGAGAAGAAGGCGTGAAATGGGATGTTCCAGAAGGCAAAGGAGCTAGAATTACAACAGAGAATAAACAACCCAGCAAAACTGAGTATCAGCTTTGGGGGAGAGTGGTCATTTAATGAAATACAGGACTTTCAAGCACTCCTGATGAAAAGATCAGAGCTAAATAGAAAATTTGACATTCAAACACAAGACTCAAAAGAAGTATAAAAAAGGTAAATACGAAAAAAGAAATCAGAAGGGACTCAATAAGGCTAAACTCTTAATATTTCTATATTGGAAGACTGTATGTTTAACACCCAAGAACTTTATCATTATTAGGGAAGTTAGAAAGATTCTACATAGAGGACACAGGTTTGAGTCAATTATGTTGGTACAATCTAAAATAATGAAAGGATGAGAAAGAGAGATACTCTGGGAGAAAGGAGAAGAGAGAGGAAGAATGTAGAGAATTCTCTCACTTAAAAAAGATATGCAGTGGGGCGGAACCAAGATGGTGGCTAGAAAGCAGGGACTGGCTTGAGCTCCCCACCAAGTCCCTCCAAAAACCTATGAAAAAATGGCTCTGAACCAATTCTAGAGCTTCAGAACCCACGAAGTGGCAGAGGGAAGCAGGGCTCCAGCCCAGGACAGCCTGGATGGTCTCTGGGTAAGGTCTATCCCGCATGAAGCTCCCAGCTCCCAGCTGAGGGGAGTGGAGCTGAGCTGAGCAGAGCCCAGCACGCGCGGTGCAGACCGACCACACCAGGAGCCAAGCAGAGAGTGCCTTAGCGTCCTGAATTACTGAGCTGTGGCGTTTACCAGATCTCTCAACCCACAAACAGCAAAGACAACAGAGAAGGTTAGTGGGAAAAGATGCAGGGACTGAGTTTGCCGTTCCGCCACTGCCCCTGGGGCAGCGGAGGTGGGGCAGCTTTAGAACTACGGCTGCAGGTGCTTCTGGCCCCAGGCCCACCTGGTGCGAGGAATTAGGAGGCAGATCAGAGCAGGAGTGAAGAGCCTGGTGAAGATCTAAGCCCAGTCCAGGAAGTGGGTTCTTGGGGAAGGAGGAGTGCTGGCGAGGCAGCGCATCTGCCTAAGCGTGGAACATAGAACTCTTTAGTCTACAAGCAGTCATACCCCGCTGAAAAACTCAAGGGTTAAGTAAGTTGGCTGGGAACATGGCCAGGCGGTGAAAACACACCCAGATTCAGTTTCAGGCTCTGGAATCCTTCTTTGGTGACAAAGAAGAGCAAAACGTACAGTCAGAAGAAGTTAACAAAGTCATAGAGCCTACAACAAAAACCTCCAAGAAAAACATGAACTGGTCTCAGGCCATGGAAGAACTCAAAAAGGATTTAGAAAAGCAAGTTAGAGAAGTAGAGGAAAAATTGGGAAGAG